>PVJO010017321.1:0-11790 GCA_004026905.1 Hystrix cristata | reverse complement strand
AGCCTCCCAGTACTTGAATTACAGGAATGCACCACCAACCCTGACTAGAGCTGGGTTTTAGAAGTTTAAGTTTTCTCTCTTTTAAATTGGTTAGTCTCACTAAAGATTTGTGAGTTTTGTTGATTTTCTTTAAAAAGAAACAATTTTTCATTGTATTGATTTTCTCTATTTTTTCTGTTCATTTATTTTTATTCTAATATTTAATGTATTCAGCTTGATTTAAGTTTAGATTGCTTTTCTTTTTGTAGTTCCTTACAGTGAAAGTTTCAGTTATCTGAGATCTTTTTCTTTTTTAATAGAGGCATTTACAACTATAAATATGCCCCAAACACTACCTTTACTGTATCCTGTAAGTTTTGGTGTGCTGCATTTCGATTTCATTCACCTCAAAATATTTTCTAATGCCAGTGACTTCTTTCTGATCAATTACTCAGTAGAGTTGTTTAATTTTCACATATTTATAAATGTCCTATATATCCTCCGATTATTTATTTCTAATTTCATGTCACTGTAAATAGAAGTGGCAATGGTGTCATCCTTGACTTACTTATGCTTTTGGAAAACTTTCATTCTTTTACCACTAATAATGACGTTAAATAGTAATGTAAATATGGCCAATTAATTGCTGACAAAAAATGGAGAAAGGATGCTCTTTAACAGCTCTATACTATTTATTTATTTATTTATTTATTTATTTATTTATTTATTTATTTGTGGTGCCAGGGATTGAACTCAGGCCCTTGTGCTTGCAAGGCAAGCACTCTAATCACTCAGCTAAATCCCCACCCCTCTATACTCTTTAACAGGCAAAAAAGTGAATCTTAATCTAGCTCTCATATCATATAAAAACATCAAGTCAAAATGGGAAATAGATCTAAATGTAAAATGTACAACTATAAAACTTTTAGAAGAAAGGACAAGATTTTTATGAACAAATATTAGGCAGAGTTCTTAATACACACACATACCACACAGCATTATCCATGAAATAAGTTGAAAAGCTGGATTTTATAAGAGTTCAAAGCATCTGCTCTAAGGTGGAAGACTTACATAAAATTTTGCTAGAAGAAATAAAAGATACAAATAATAGAGACAACCCATGTTCATGGATTAGAAGACAATATTGTTAAGACATCTACACTAACCAAAGTATTTATAGATTCAATACATTCCCTACCAAAATCTTAATGACATATTTTGAAGAAATAGAAAAATCTACCCTAAAATTCATACAAAATCTCAAGAGACTCCCAAATAGCCAAACCAATGTTGAAAAATAAAAGCAAAATTGGAGGTCTCACACTTCATGATTTCAAAAAATACTACAAAGCTACAGCAATTAAATCAGTGTGGTACTGATATAAAAACAGACATAAACAGCAATGGCATAGAATAAAGCATACAAAAATAAACTCACTCATAGTATCAAATGGATTTTGAAAAAGGCACCAAGGCCATTCAGGATAAAAAGGACAGTCTTCTCAAGAAATGCTACCGGGAAAACTGGATATCACAGGCGAAAAATGAAGTTGTATCCTTACCTTATACCATATATAAAAATTAAGTCAAAATGGATCAAAGACCTAAAGGAAAGAACAAAAACTATAAAAGCTTAGAAGGTAACACAGGGGAAAAGCTTCATAATGTTAGATCTGGCAATGATTCCTTGGATAGGATGGCAAAAGCACAGACAACAGATGAAAAAATAGACAAACTGTATCTCATCAAAGTTAGAAACTTTGTGCACTAAAGAATACTACAACATAGCAAAAAGGCAACCCATGGAACAAGAGACAAAATATTTACAAATCACATATCCGGTAAGGGATTAATACCTAGAATATACATGGAACTCCTATCACTCAACAAAAATAAAAAATTAATTTTCAAAACGAGAGACTTGAACAGACATTTTTCCAAGAAGATATAAAAATGGCCAAAAGTACATGAAAAGATGCTCACAGCACTAAGCATTAGGAAAATGTAAATCAAAACCACAATGAGATACTGCTTCATGCACATTAAGATGGCTATTAGCAAATAAAGAAAAAAAATCTCAGAAAAATAACAGGTATAACTAAGGGTGGAGAGAAATTGGAACCCTTGTGCATTGCTGGTTGGAATGTAAAATGGCATAGTCTCTATGGAAAATAATATAGTGGTTCCTCAAAAATTAAATGTACAATTATCATATGATCTAATAATTTCATTTCTGGATATATACAAAGAACTGAAAGCAGATACTCAAACTTATTTGTATACCATGTTCACAGCAGCATTATTCACAGTAGCTAAAACATGGAAATAACGTAAATGTCCAGTGATGAGTGAATGGATTAAAAAAGTAGTACATATGTACAATGGAATATTATTCAGCCTTAAAAAGGAAGTAAATTCTGATGTATGCTACAACATGAATAAACCTTGAAGACATTATGCTTAGGAAAATAACCCAGGAACAAAAAGACAAATATTGCATGATTGTACTTCTATGAGACACACAGAGTAGCCAAATTTATAGAGACAGAAAATAGAATGGAGGTTGTCAGAAGTTGGAAGAGAGGAAAAGGAAGAGGTGATGCTTAGTGGGTACAGGTTTTAAAAGTTCTGGGGATGGACAGTGGTGATAGTTGCAGAACAACATGAATATATTTAATGCCACAGAACTATATACTTAAAAATGGTTAAAATGGTTAACTTTTTTTTTTTTTTTGTGGTGCCGGGGATCGAACTCAGGCCCTTGTGCTTGCAAGGCAAGCACTCTAATCACTGAGCTAAATCCCCAGCCCTAAAATGGTTAACTTTTATGTATATTTTACCATAATAAAAACAAAAGTTGGCTCTATAAAAGACAGTGGTAAGTGGAAGAAAAGACAAGCTATAGACTGGGAGACAATATTTATAAATCACATATACAGTGGAAGACTGTGTTTAGAATATACAAAGAACTCTCAAAAGTCATCAAGAAGAAAATAACCCAATGATAAAATAGAAGAAGATCTGAACAGACATTATACCAAACAGGATATAAGGATGGCAAATAAGCACATGAAAAGATGTTCAACATCACTAGCCATTAATGGAATGCAAATTAAAACAACAATGAGGTATCACTTCACAGCTCACAGAACAATCAAAACAAATACTGAATATCAAGTGCTGGCAAAGATACAGAGCAACTGGAACTCTTATACATTGTTCATGGGGATGCAAAATGATACAGCCACTCTGGAACATGGTTTGGCAGTTTCATATAAGGTTAAATATACACTTACCATATGACCCAGTAATCCCACTTCTAGATATTTACCTTAGAAAAATAAAAACTTATGTTCACATAGAAACCTGTACAAGAATGTTCATATCAGTATTATTCATAACCACTGTAACCTGGAAGCAACTAAAATCACCTTAGTGGGTAAATGGACAAACAAACTTTCGAACATCCATACAATGAATTATATGAACTATTCTGCAAAATGAATGCACTATTGATACACACAATTTGGATGAGTCTCAAAGGCATTATGCTGAATGAAAGAAGCCAGTCTCACAGGATTACACACTGCATGATTCCATTTATACAACAATCTCGACAAGAGAAATCTAGAGTGATGAAGAACAGGTCAGTGATTGCCAGGGATTATGGGTAGGAGTTGGGAATGACTCTAAAGGGATAGTTATGAGGGAGTTTTTCAGGGTAATGGAGTTGTCCTCTCTCCTGATTCTGATGGTGGTTACATGAATTTATGATTTACAGTTCATAGAATTGTATACCCAAAAAAAGCCCCATGCAATTTTACTGCAAGTTCATTTCTAAAATAAAATATTAGGTATTATATTATCATTATCAGCATCATCAATAGTTATACCTTACTAATAAAATATTCATAATTATTTGTGAAATGGGATCTAAAATTCAGTAAGGTCAATTGATGTCTGATACAGTAACTTAAAGGTATAGAAAGAAAAACAATGCTAAATGTAAAAAGCTTTACAACTTCTACTAATTCCTCTCTTTAATATTTTATATCAGGACATTATGTTCTATCTGGATCATTTCCTATACACATTATCATATACTGAATATGGAAGTAAGTAAGTGTTCAACTTAGAAGTCTGGGACCCTAGTTTACATTCCTAAATCTAACACTGTAAGAAAACTCTCGACTTGCCTTTTGTGCCTAATTTTATCTTCCTCTTCATTGAGGTCATGTACTTGTCTGCATTTGTCTTTTTGTGGTATGCTGTGAAGGTTTAAAGCAAGGAGTTTCAAAGATAGGAAACAGAACAGGTTCATACACCCTCCCACCCCCCACCCAAATACCAGGTACTGCTCTAAGTGATTTACATGTATTACTTCATTTAATCCTCCTAACAACTCTATAATGTATCTATTAATATTCTAGTTTTAGAAATGAAGAAATTGAAGAATAGAGAGGAAACTTGCCCAGCATCTAATAACTAGTAAGTGGGGGAGCCAGGATTTTCCCAATCGGTTTGCCTCCAGAGCCCATATTTAAAATCAGTATGCCATAATGTCTCTCCACAAAAGGCTGTTTATTCCTTCCTTCACTACTGTTCTGCCAGGTGTATAGTCTCTCTGTCTCTAACAAATCATTCATTCTCATGACTTTAACATATCACCTAATTCTAAGCAGAGATGATTCCAAGTTCTATATACCTAGTTCTGACCTGTCTCCTGAGCTCAAGGCTTTATTTATAACTGCATCCACAGTATCTGCATGTGATGATCCTGCCATTCTCACAAACTCAACATGTTTAAAATCAAACACATCAACTTTCCTCAAAATTTTCCCATAAAAGCTTTAATTTTGCCAACCGTTATGTCACACAGGCTTGAAACATCTGGATTATCCTTGACACGTTCTTCTCCATTGACCCTCCTTTCATTCTCAGTCAACGAATTTTATCAATTCTTCTGTAAGGTCTCTAATAACCAAACCTACCTCTTTCCAATTCCACGGTCATCACTCTAGGTCACATCTTCATGTTTAAATGACTATAATACTTCTTCACCATTCTCTCTGCATCCAGTTCTTCCTCTATTTATTGGTCACCACATTAATCATTTTCAAATATTACTTATATCATGTTACTCCTGGCTCAAAAATGTCTAAATTTATACAAACTTGCTGAAAAAGTACCTCTGCAAAGCTGTGCACTACCAACCAAATAAAATTCAAAATTCTTAGTTACATTTCCAACATTGCCTCTTACAACTTGCCCAGTCCGTAGTACTCCCACCAACTATTGCAATTGAAATGCCCAATCTTCTCCTTTCTAAGTAGGCAGTATTAAAGAATATTTAACTCTTACATCCTCTGAGAGGCCTTCTTCAGTCACACCAATAAAAATCTAAATTCCTATAGCACTTAGCAATAGTATCTAGCATTGTTACTAAATGTTATATGCTTATATCTCCAACCAGACTGTACTTGGCACAAGGTCAGGAACCATTTCCTAAACTTCTGTGCACCTTCCATAATACCTAGTAAAATTGAAGTATTTAATTCTTTCTGGTTAAGACACATACTATTTATGTACATATTTTGTGCTATTATATAGTTCACTTTAAAGACCCTTTACAACCTGGCATCACCTCCCTTTCCTATGTCATTACCACCTGTCATTCCCCGCCATACGCTGTAGCTCTACCACATGGAACTTCTCATTATTCCCTAGACACACCAGGTCCTTTCATAGTCCCGTTCCTATTCACTGTCTGTAATGCCCTTTCCCCTTCATCTAGCAAATACCTGGTGATCCGTTAAGACAGTATAAATGTCCACTTCTGACTCCCCCAACTAGACTTAGATGCTCTATGTTCTGTGCTCCCTCAACATTTGATTCAAATCTCTATAATAACAATTTCCCTGTTGCCATGCAATTAACTATGCATATATCTTTTTCTCTCATGGGACTATACATTCCTCAAGAGAAGTAACACCTTGTCTTTCCCCTACTCCCTTCACTAATTCTTCATATTTAATGCTCTGATGTTAAGTCTTTCTCTCAGTGAAAGAACACATGAAAGTTAGTGAAGATCACATACCTTGGTAATAAAGAGCCTTAAGGAAGGAGTGACGATCAGCCCCCTGAAATAAAGACTTTTCTATTTCCATTTCTCTCCGGGTCAGCTGTTTGCTCTTTGAAAATCTCTGTGGCAGGCAAAGGATGCGCTGACGCTCTGAGATCCTTTCTTCAATATCTTGAAGACGATTCTGTATTGCTTCAGGAGTTGCCCTCAGCTTTGTCCTCTGCAATCAAGGAAATAAGATAGCGTATCAAGTAAGAAAGAAGATGATTAGGGCCCAGAAATTGAAAGTGTTTAGGGAAAGAGCTAGCTAGGAAGTTAACAGCTTATCTTTTACCAGTGTCTTTATCCTACAAAACCAAAGAAGATTCTCACCCAAAGCTCAGTTTTGTGAGAACTAAAAATGAAAAGCTTCTCACTGCCAAAATGAAGAGATCCTGCTCTTTATTCTCCAGGAAAAAAAAACAACAAAACAAAACACTGCCCCACTCACCTTTTCACCCGAAATATGGTTCTTCCAGATCATGATTTCTGTTTCACTGAGCCCTAGTTCTCTGAGAGAAGCAGTCTCCCGGTCCTTTTCATGCAGTGTTTGGAACTGGGACAAAGTCATAGTCCCAGCTGCTTCTCTGCCAAAGGGCCTGTACATAGTACCAGGGGCAAAACTTTCTTTCTTAGAGACACATCTGTAAAACAGGCAAGATGGGGTTAAGAATGTCTTGAGGTTACCACAATTTAGAGGAATGGGAATTTATCATAAGAGGCACAGTGGAACTAACTGGAAATTTCTCTCTCACATTCTATTTCTAGGCTGAAATATCATGATAACAAAATGGAACTCCAAAAAAATTCAACTCCTTCAATGTCCTCTCATTCAGAACCAACAAATAACTAAATTAACAAATATTTACAGAATATCTAATATGCATAAGATGATGCTCTATGTACTGAGGAATACAGGTGTGTGTGTGCGCGTGTGTGTGTGTGTATGTGTGTGTGTATTTCCTGCTTTCATGAAAGAACAGAAGAGAGGCAAATTGGCAATGACAATATTGAGTTATAAGTGCTATGTTGGGGTAAAACAAGGCACTAAAGAAAGACTTAGGAAAGGTAGTTGGTCCAAACTTAGTGGAATATGGGAAGTTTCTTGGAAGAAGAAACATAGAAACAAAACCCTAACTAACACATAGAAGTCTGCCAAAGAAAGAAAAATGAGAAAGAAGTGTTCTCTTCAAGTTTTAAGAGGGGTCTATTGGGGCTGGGGATT
Organism: Hystrix cristata; assembly: GCA_004026905.1. Taxonomy (NCBI): domain Eukaryota; kingdom Metazoa; phylum Chordata; class Mammalia; order Rodentia; family Hystricidae; genus Hystrix; species Hystrix cristata. Next base: position 4,465 of record PVJO010017321.1, on the reverse strand, counting down.
TAGCTCAGTGGTTAAAGTGCTTGCCTTGCAAACACAAGGACCCAAGTTCGATCCCCAGCACCAAAAAAAAAAAAACCCAAAAAAAAAAAAGAGGGGTCTATCACCTGGAGTTGAGGGTCTATGTGTCTACGATATTCTACCTGTTTACAAAATCAATACCTACTCCTCAATAGAGACAGAAGTATCAAGTTGATGCTGAAGGAGGCTTTTCAGCTGCCTTTCCCCTTCTGTTTCCAGCTCTTCCAAGGCATGCTCATCACTCTTTACACAGCTGTTAACCCTAGAGTGGATACAGGAAAAGACACAAAAGTAGAAAAGACAGTGAGTCTGAAAACATTTTCCTTATATATATTACCTGTCATTAGTGACGTTTATTCAAAGATACTTCTTTAATAATCCATTGCCCCTTCTCATTCATTGCATAGTTACTCAATACCTACTTACATGCCGGGGTTAGTGGTGCATGCCTGTAATCCCAGCACTCGGGAGGCTGAGGCAGGAGGGTTACTGCAAGTTCGAGGCCAGCCTGAACTACATAGCAAGACCCTCTCTCAAAAAAACAAAAACAAAACAAAACAAAACAAAAAACCCTACTTACACAGAAGGCATTATGTTAGGTACTGATGGAAGTGAAAGACACTGAAGACACAGTTTCTATCCTCCAGAAGTTTGTAATCTATGTATGGAGAAAACATGTGTTTGTGTTGGGTGCATGTGCCTGGGACAGAGAGAATGTGAATGAATAATGATACAGAGAAGTTCATGCCAAATTAGCAAGAGCTCACAGAATGGATTTTTTTTGGTGGTACTAGGGATTGAACCTACTAGGTGCTTTGCACTGAGATACATCCCCAGCAATTTTTTAATTTATTTTTGAGACAGGGTCTTGTTAAGTCACTAAGTTGCCCAGGCTGGGCTAGAATTTACAATCCTCCTCCCTCAGCCTCCCAGAGTGCTGTGATCAGACAGGTATTCTTAAACTGGTATTGAAGGATTGGGTGTGACAAGAACAGGAAAATAGGGAAAGCAGGTATGAAGAGACAAAAATACACACTGGGAGAGAATGGGAAGTTCTATTTAGAGTCAGACTGTGAAGAGCTTTAAATACACTAAGGGGCCTGCACTTAAATATATAGGTATCAGAAAGTAACTTATCAGGCAATTTGGTGACACAGTGCAAATGATGGTTTAGGAAGATGAATATGTTTATAATATGCCATATGGATTAGAAAGGAAGAAACCAGAAAAATCAATTATGAAACTATTGAAGTATAAGATGATAAAAGTCAAGAATGGAGTGACAATAGTGAAATGGAAAGGGTGAGAAAAGAGGATGTTTCTGAAGGGGAGGAGCTAAGGAAGTCAAAGATAACACTCAAATTTCAAACCGTGCAACAAGAGAATAATGGTACCAATGAAGGAAAGAAGAAACTCCAGATGGAATAAATTGTTTAGAAAAGGGATAGTCAGTATTGTTACAGCCACATTAAGTCAAGTACCTATTATGATTGAAACACCAGCATGAAGTATCAGGAATACCTCAAAGACACTGAGTCTGAGGTAACAAGAAGTGACCGGCTAAAATGAAAGTGAGGGGAGAGAGAATTGTTACAATGAGAAGACTCTGAGCCTGAACATGGCTATCTCAAGGCATTGTGGGTCAAGACCTAGAGCTATGAGACAGGAGGAGGTATCTAAAAGGGAGTATAGAAAGACATATGAAGAGAGTCATAACATTTTATAACCTAGCCCCTGATGTGTAGAAATCTAGGTAATGGTTAGTGTGAACTAGCTAAAATAATGGAAAATTCTCATTAGAGTATGAAGAAATAACAGGACCACTTACACATGAAATGATAAATTATAAAAAGCAAATATAAAATAAATGAATTAACCCCACAAGGAAATATTAAATATTGAATACTTTCCCTAGAAAATAGCCCTTAACCAGTAGGATTGTGATGAGGTCTAAAACAATCCCTTTAATAAATATAAGCACAATTCACATGTTCTAGAAAGACTTCACCCTATTTGGGAAAATTCTAAAATATCTTGAGACCCAAGCTTCTTCTTAAAAAAATATTCCTTTTAAGTATCTCAGTTTTTATTATTTAGAATTCCGGAGGTTCTTGCTAAGTTTAAAGGTTTTTTTGTTTTTTAAGTGAATATCCCATAGCCAAATGCATCAACACATGTGACTCTCAAAAAGAAATGTTGCGTTTTTAAAAAATAAGTCAGAACAATTCATACAATTATGTGTCCACTTGTATAAAGTTGAAAATGGATAAAAGTAGGAGCATTTTGTTCAGGGATAAATTAGTATGTGGAAAAATTTTTTAAAAGAAAAAAAGGCAAGGGAATAATGCAAAATTCTGGAAGGTGGTCATTTGATGGGAGAAGAAAAGGGAGGGGGAGAACAATCAGTGAGAAAACACAAAGGATTTCCAACGTACTACAAGCAATGCCCCATTTTTAATACTGTAGTGGATACAAGCTTTTATGATTATTTTTGAACTATATATACATTATATACATTATTTTGCATATATGAAATACATCGTTAAAAATTTTAAAGATTCTTTGCAGGCGCGAAGATAGAAACATTTTTTAAAAGATGTAAGGAACTGAAAGCGCGTAAGAAAATACCAGCAAGTATTTTAAAAGCACTGTACTAGAATACAAAACTCATTTAACGATCCTAAAAAGGCTTTCTGCCCTGTCTGTAATTTTTAGGCTCTGGCTCTCAATGACGACCATCTAGGTTCAAGCGGCTATTTACTGCAGAACCAGTAGGGGGAACTGTTCGCAGTAATGCCTTTTACTGTGACACATCCAGTCGCTTCTGTGCGTTCCTTCTAAATCTGGAGGAACAAAGCATCACTTTCTCCCTTTAAGATTTGAAAGCGGTACCCGGTTTTGTGGCCTCTGCAAGTTTTAGTACACAGACAATGCAAATAAATGCACCCGTCCGGAGCCCGTCTCTGGGGACGAGGTGGAGGTAGGGAGAGCCGGTACGAGCTGGCCTGGGTAGTCTGACTCCAGGAAGGTGTCAGCCCAGTCCGGTTCGGTCCTTCAGACACAGGAAGAAGCCGCAGCGCCCAGCGAGCTCACGGGGCCTGTGCCTGGAGGGCATTCCTATCTAAACGGCCCGGGTCACGTCTCTTTTTGAACTTGGCCCTGCAGGCCGGTCTATCCCGCGTTCCCTCCTCCCCTCTCCTTTGTCTCTCCGCTCACACGAAACCCCCTCCCAAGAACGTGACATACTCCTAACAGAAAAATCACAAAAGCCATTTTCAAAGTAAAAGGTAGAAAAGAACTCCCCTTCCCGCCTGCAACTCAGACAAGTCCTTACCTCTTCATGTTTCCACAGGCCCCTATTTCTAACCTGAGTAAATAGGCCGCGGACCGCAAGTCCCAGAATTCTGCGCGGCAGATTCTACGAGGACTTTGAAGAAGCGTGCGACTCTGGGAGTTGTAGTAGCGCGCAGACACAGTATATACAAACGGAAAGAGAAGTAGATATGGAGTGACAGGTAGATTGTAGATTTTAAGTATCTTTCTTTACTTTCTCTTTTAAAGATTAGCACCCAAACTATCCATGTCATCAACCTAGGAGTCACCTTTGACTTCCTGACTCTCATCCAGTGTGATTAAACGCTAGCTCTTCTCTAATTTCCCTGAAATTTGTTCTTATCAAGTTTCTCTTTCAAGGATTTATCAGGCCACTTTGCTGTTTCCAGTGAAGCCTCTACTCCATCTTTTGTATTATAGTCTCGATGATCAGACACAAGTCTGACCATATTGCCTGCACTAATGGTTCTCCTCTACCTGTAATAGAGACTTCTGAGTTCACTCAATTCAAAGTCAGAAATCAGTATATATTCAGGCCTTTGAATGTCTTATTGACAGCTGTAGTGAATCAAGAGATGTGTAATATAGTGGTTAAAATTACAAATATGTCTGGGAGAACATACAAAATTTTAAAACTAGTAACCAATGTCTCCGAGCAGGGGAACTGGATGGCTGAGGGTCAAGGACAGGAAAAAGTTCATTGTGTATTTTTGTGCTCTTTGAATGTTGGACCACATATCACTTAAACTGTTAATTAAAGAGAGCCCTTTTTATAGCACAAGGAGCCAAATTTTTAAAGCAAAGAATTGTGGATTTGGAGGTCTACACTGCTTGGATTCGAATCTCAGTTCTCAGTCACTGACAATATGGCAGAGCAGGGTTTTGGAGGCAATCTGGATTTAAAGTTGAGCTGTGAGAAAATGTGGTTTTTCTACACAATGGAGTACTACACTGCCATAAAAAAGGATAAACTAGAGTCATTCATATATAAATGGATGTTTCTTGAGAACATACTCTTAAGTGAAATAAATCGGACACTCATGAGCACGCATCGAATTGTTTCTCTGATATGAGAGACCATAATTGTAAATAAGGACAAAGAGGTGTAATAGAT
>PVJO010017320.1:0-39525 GCA_004026905.1 Hystrix cristata | reverse complement strand
TGAACCTGCTGTAAATAGGGAGGGAGGGTGCAGAGGGGAGGGGGGAGAGGGGGGAGAACCAAGATACATCATGTATAGGTACAGAATTAATGTAATGAATGTGACCATTGTATGTAGAATGTACCAATACATGTTCTTGGTTTAAAATAAAATTAAAAAAAAAATTCTCATGGCTCCACATGGATTGGGTTTGAAAGGAGATACTGGCACGTTGAGGCACAAGCACTGTACTTGTCCATCTTATAAGGAGGCAACACGAGCACGAAGCCTAGTCATGCCAAAGGGTGTGTGCTCTGGAGCTGGGACCCTGAATGCAATTCCTTGGCTCTATCTTCTATTATCTTTATGAACGTCATAAGATGTTTAACCTCTCTGTTCTTGGTGCCTTTGTTTTCGCATCTGTAAGACAAAAGTAGCTAGTTCATAGGTTCTAGAGAAAACTCAAAGAGTAAATACATATAAAGCACTCAGGACAGAGCAGGGCATATGGGGAATTCCTAACAAATGAGACTCATAATAACCACACGGGCGACGGTGGTGGTCATGGCCGTGATAAATGGCGCCAGAATGCATATGCATCAACCGACTCACTTAGGAGCAAAAGTATAGAGAAGCATCTGATATATTTTAGCAAGCTCTGCAAATGCTATATATTAGAGCTTGTGAATGGTAACCCTTCAGGAAAGAATTATTTTCTGTGGTAGAATAGCCAGAGCAATTCCAAACTAGTGGAAAAGTCAAGAGCCTTCACACAGCCTTTAGTTTCACTGGACCGGGCTGTCTGCACATGACATTAGTGTTGCTGCAGCTGTGATTTACAGCAGGGGTGGGGGTGGGGTTGCCGGAAGTGCTGAACTCGGGTGGCTCCGGGTAACAGGTCTGGAGTAGCGGGCTCCTGAGCCTTTCCCCAAACATTTCACTGGAAATATAAATGTGCAATGAACAATGCCGAAGTTAATGATAATAATTGAAGCAATGACATTCAGTTTGGGGCATTTAGAGACTTTGGAAGTTTTGTTTTTGCCTTATTTGAAAAGGGAAAAAAAAAAAACTCTGCAGGCTACTATTAGCTGGGGTAGAACTTTGTGCGTCTAAAACTACTCATTCTAAAGACTTCGTGTTCTCTGTTTTTGTTGTTTTTTCTGTATTTAGGCTGGCTGGTTAGCAATTTTGAAAACAGCTGTGTCACCACACCTCTCAGGATAGAGCCAAGTGTTAAATGCTGATAGACACATCTGCCATCAAATAGTTTAATCTGGTCTACAACATACATATTTATGTGCTTGCTTGGGTAGCACATATACTACAACATACATATTTGTGCATATGAATTTCTATATACATAATGTTCATAACAATATTACCTGACATCAAGGGCATGCTAACTATATGCTAGCGAGATGGAAGGTTTTATTGTCTTATTTAACAGTCACAAAACAGTCATAAGTAGGGAAACAAGTTTAAAGAGTACCATTCTCTGGCGACGGCAAGTGGGCCTCTGCCCCAGATGCCCCATCTCCAGGACACTCCTGTACTTTGGAGTTCCCTCCTTGAAATTTCTGAAGACTTAATGTGGTGGCTGGCATCTCTGGAAGATGGAGGCAGTGTGTGGATCGACAGTCCTGGGCCCAGTCAGATAGGATGGGCCCTGCTTCGGGGTCTGTTTCCCCCTTTACAGTGCCCTCCAACTTTCTACCCCGTGATGGGGTCAACCAGATGTCCAAATGAGCTCCAGCACTTAAGCCTCATGGTTTTCCTGGGGCCCTATGATCGGGCTTGGTTTTGGGAGAGCAGCCTGGTGCATTTATAACTCCCTCTGGCTGGTGTGCTTTTTCATTGGTGGTATCACACAAGATTGGGCCACCAGGATATTGATAACATGCTGATTTTTAGCGAATTAAACTGTGTAATGGGAGCCCTGCAAACACTATTTGTCCAAAGCTCCCGTATCTTCTCAGGGCAGCTTCTTAGAGAGGTGAAACCTGCAGATGAAACCCATCCAGCTGATAAATGACAGGGCTGGCATTTGGTTTCAGTATGTCCGAGGTCATCATATATATTTTTTAAAGATACTACAAATTGGATCCCTTTTTGTAAATTTTGCAAAATTATCAATTTTATCAACAATATTTAAGTATTTCATATACAGGGCAATCAAATAAATCTTTCATATTTCTTTGGTTTGTGACCATGTTCCACATTGGGCTTACCTTACATGAGAATATAAACTTAACGGTCTACACAGATTTATTTATGGGTCACTGGAACTTTCTGGGAGTGAATTAATGACCTGGATTGGTGTCAAGACACCAGCCATTAAGCTGCTCGTTTCTGGAGTAGCCCAGCCCTTGAAAAGCCATTGATGGAATTTAAAAACAGCTTCACCGCTGTGTAGTAGGGACGGACACCATATCTGGTGACTCGGCAGAATGATTTCTGATGTCTGACACAAGTACTGAGACGGGGAGGGGGGACAATTCTACAAACATTCACGACTGTGGAATTAAAAAATACTGATGCCGCTTGTTTATTAAAGATTATAACTCACTTCAACATCACACAGAAAGAAACCCCTTTAACCAGATAATAAGCACAGCATGTTCTTTATGATAATGCCAACAATAAAACTAGAAGACTTTACTGTTTGTTATTTATTGGTCAACTGGACAAATCATTTTTCTACATGCCAGGCTTGGAAGATTCTTTTATTTTCTCTCTCCTTCTGAAAAACAGGATTGAGCTGATACACTTAGCATAATGGATGCTGCACTGTAAAATCTCTAGCTGGTACTGGTGCAAGGCTCCGAATTTCTAGCATGGATGGTGGACATACAGTATTTTTTCCCCATTAGCATTTCCTGTGGTTAACTCATGGCAGTGGCAGAATTAAGTTTAATTTTTTTTTTCTGATACACATCCTAAACTCATTTATTTCTTTTTCTCTTTGACGACTAAATTAGACCACATACATTAAGCATATATTTCTTACTCGGATGATGTAATCACTTCCTAAGTCATCTCCTGGCTTCTGACCTTGCTCTCCACATAACAGCCAGAATGACGTTTTAAACATGAATCAGTTGAAAGCTGGGCTCCCTTGATGAGAACTCCTCTGTGCCTTCTCAATATTCTCAGAATAAAACCAAGTACCTTCTCATGGCTCTTCCGGTTATCTTCTGACAGCATCTCCTGTTCCCTCTGCAACTTCCTCCTTTTTCCTCAGTGCTCATCTTCACCCTTCCAAGGGAGGCTGACCAAGCTAAGAGACTCCTTTGTCCTTTGGCTCTGGGCATATCCAACTAATGGGGACCCATGGCAGGGATTGGAGAGAGGTAGAGAGTGAGGTGAGCGCACTGTTTCTCAGGGTCCCCACCCCAGTTACCTTCATCACTCAATTTACCTGTACACCCTGGTACCCACTCTGTCTTCTTCCTGCTGTGTGAGGGGTGATCAGGGTGCCCTACTTTCCTAGCCCTGTGAATATCATGCTATGATTTGTGGTATCCCTAACTCACCTGCATCGTTGTAACCATTCTGTATTAGTTACTTTTCTAGAGTCAATGGTTTGCAAGAGAGCAGATTTAATACAGAACAAGTCCAAGTTACAACTTTCACACACACAAGCCAAAGGCAGGAAGAGTACAGAACATCTGCCTAGGCACTGGAGACACGAAAGATCCAATCAAGGCCTGGGAGCCCACGGCACTGTCTGGTGTACATCTGTGTCTGCATTAAAAGGCTGAAGAAATCTGTACTGGACTCAGGATACAGTGGTCACAGCGGAGATGAAGACCAGAGCTCCCCTGAAGAGAACAGAAGCCATCTCCGATGACAGCAAGGCCCTGAGCTCCTTCTGCGACAAGAACAACTGAGTTCCCTTTAACAGAGCTTCTCCTGGGAAACATCCAGCACTATCATTTGCTCCCGTTCTCCTTTATGTTGTGTCAGCAATAACATTCAGGTGGAATCTTATGCCCGAAACTGCACCAACTCAGTTCAGCTGGGCATTCCTGGGCACGTTGACCACATTAAGTCCCCCACAATCCACCGCTGGTCAACTTGATAACCAGACACATTTCTTTAAATCATAGTCTCCAGTGGCAGACTCGTAAAGAGTTAACATATTTTGGTCTATTCAGATATACATTAACAATACAATTCTTATTGCACTCATTCCCACACCAGAAACAAATATCGAAGGATTCTCAATGCTGATTACAAACAGGTGTCCCAAAATTACAAATATACATGCAAATATACAACTCCATTTCTTCTCTCTTGTTTGTTCTAAAACAATACATAGTTTACAAAATACAGTATAACCAATACAGAGCAACTACTTTAAAAAATATGGCTCCAGATTTTAAAACTTGTTGATTTCTATTAACTTTAACAACAGAGCATGGCAACATTAAGAGACACCACTAAGGATTTGCTGCACCCCAGATACACTCTGCCCTTCTGGTAAAAAGCCTCAGGTCATTTTTCCACTGTCCTGTTTCTTCTCCACAACCACATTCTCCTCTGTTCATCCTTGCGATCCACAGGGCCCCTCTGGCCAAATGCTTCAAGTCACCCTGCTGGCTCTCCACTCTCGATTTCCAATATAGATCTGGCCAAAAGCCCATAGCAGTAACTATGCTGCCATTGCTACAACAGACTGCACTGAAATTTTTCTGCCACCAGGCAAAATCTCCAAACACAAGCAAAATGCAGACCAACCTCTCCCAAAGCACACATATACCACCAGGGATCCTGCAGCCAACACAGTCTTTCTCAACAGAGGCCTCCCAAGCCTCATCCAAACCAGTAGCATTTCCATCAGTTACTCTGGTTGTTCACGTTCTAACTAGTCTCCCACATAATAAAGTTGAGAGCATTCCAGGGCAGCCTCTTTGGCCAGTCTCTCAAAACCTTTCCAAATTAATTCCAAAGGCTCTTAAGCCACATGGCCAGACAATGTCATGGCAAGGAACCCACTTCTCTGGTACTAATTTCTGTATTAGTTACTTTTCTAGAGTCAATGGTTTGCAACAGAACATATTTAATACAGGACAAGTCCAAGTTACAACATTCACACACACAAGCCAAATGCAGGAAGAGTACAGAACATCTACCTGTGCACTGGAGACCTGAAACATCCAATCAAGGGCGGGGCATACATCTGTGTCTGCACTAAGAGGCTGAAGAAATCTTCACTGGAACCAGGATACCATGCTCACAGCAGAGATGAAGACCGGAGCTCCCCTGAAGTCAACAGCAGCCATCCCTAACGACAACAAGGCCCTGAGCTCCTCCTGTGACGAGAACAGCTGAGTCCCCTTCAGGAGAACCAACCACAAGACAGCTTCTCCTGGGAAACAGCCAGCACTACCTTCTGCTCCCATTCTCCTGTATGTTGTGTTGGCAGTAACCTTCAGGTGGCTCTGCTATGCCCCAAACTGCACCAACTCAATTCAGCTGACCACAATAATAAGTCCACCACATATTCCTTTTATTAAAATCACCTAATCACCTTCATCTGCCCATTTTTCACGTGGTCAGAGATTTTGAGGGCGAGAGCTCACCGTGCTTTCTAGCCTTCTAAAGTACTGGTCCCTTCAGAGTGTCTTTTGGAGATTATTCAGAGACCAAAACCAGATGTATAAGGAGGGTCTTCCTCTTTAATCAGTGGATAGACGCTGGACAGACACTTTCCAGGGCAGAAATAAGTTTCCTGTGACATGATGCCTGCCTCTTGAGGCCAAGTAAAGCAGCCTATACAGAAGAGTTTGGGAGAAGCATTCAGAAGTTGGGAGTACCTTGGAGAAAAGGCAGAGGCCAACCTGACGCCTTGGTGACCATTAGCTCCAAACAGGATACTCAGACCATCAGCTGTGAGCTCTAACTTGCAGCCCAAGGTTCAGTATGAAATGTGCTTCCCTGACTGGGATGACCTGCAAGTGCCACCACTTTGTCCCTGGGGAGTTTCTCTCCATTGCTGGAAGGAAATCAATGACCAGAAAAAATGACCACGCTGCTCATCAGGAGGTCAGGCAGGTAGAAACATCGCTGGCCAAAAGTATTTAATTTCCATACTTCAAGTGTCCCGAAGAAATTTCTTGATTTGTTATCCTGCAGGGGCTGTTGTGCAATTGACACTAACAAAAACTACTTCTGCATTTTACTAAGTCTGCTTTTGAGCTGCCCTATGTTTTCATCATAATATTTACTTCTGGGTAAATAGGCTAAATTCTCCGATTCTGATACAAAACAGAAAGATCAGAGAATGAAAATAAATAGATGACATGGCTGTTTAAAGATAATGCAAAATGTTTTGTAGCAGCATAAATATTTGATTGTAAAACTTTCAATATGTTGTGTCTATTAACTAGTAATGTACAACATTTAATAATTTAGCTAGCTGAAGTGGGCCAGGGTCAGGCAGGAGGACAGAGGCGAGGCCCAACTGGCAGGAGGCCAACTTCTCGTCATAACACAGCCCTGTGGCGGGCCCCAGACACTCTATCCATCCCATCTGGAGCTCTTTGGTCAGGATCTTGCCACAAACGAGAGCAGAGGGTTAAATGGAACCTTGGGGAGCATGAAAGCTCTTCTAATTCGCCCTTGCTAATTTAGTTTGCATGGAAGCTTCATTGGTATCATTTTTGCTTGAAACTTGATGTTCAACTTAGTTTGAATTCTTTGATATGGCTCCTCGATTTTTGCGTTTGGGGGTGCAGGATACAGACGATGTTTCTGGAACATCACACTGGATGTGTAAGGATTTACTTTGAAATTCCATCTATCCCAGCATATCTCTGTCTCCCAGTGCTTAAACTGGCAAAGTTTATTGGATTACAGTCGAGAGGCTTGAGTTTTGGGAGACCCTTTTTTTTCTATTTGAATTTAGGCATTTCTCCTAATCTCACTGGGCCTTACTTTTATCATCTGTAAAGTGGGACTAATACAATAAACAGTTCCCAACCCTTCTGCCACATAATGATACTTAGAAGACACCGTGTGTGAGGAACAAGCCCTCATCAGACATCAGATCTGCTGGTGTGTGGATACTGGATCTCCCAGAGACCAACACTGACTCTGATGAGAGGAAGACATTTGTAACACACTTAACTCAAGGCCTGACCTATTAGGGCAGTTTTCATCCCAGCCACATCCAGCAACCTATCGATTGGTCTGTAAATCATTTGTGAAAGACGGTTTTCAGACCTTGGCTGTGTTGTAGATGTCCGCTAAGAATCATGAAGTATACATGCTCTGAAACCTTCGCTAACCCGTGTGTGGAAGAGCATCAAAAGTAAGCTTCCTTCTCAGCAAAGTGCGTAAAAGTGAAAACATACTTGACAGCACCACGTCGGATCACTCCTTTTAAATCATGGGAAGAAATAAGGCGAGTGCAATATTTATTTCTTTATTACATAGAATTAAAATTTCACTAAGAAAAACTGTATAACATGGAAATATTGGCAAGATAAAAATATGCATACACTCACAAAGACTGGGCCTAGTGTGGCTCAAACCCAAAAGCCGGGTAGAACAATTAAAGTATAAAAGTCCTAGTTTAAATGAACATTGCGAAGAGTTTATGTCTCTTTACCTGCTCAGATACTTAACCGAGCCTAGCATATTTCAGATCTCTTTTGAAGGTTGTTAATGGTATAAATGAACATCCATGGAAGCCTAAGAAGTTCTCTCCTCACACAGTTCTCCAAGAAGTATGTTCAAAGAGGATGAATTTGCAGAGAAGCCTCTGCTGATGGAGACTCACGATGGGTCCTTAGTGTTTTGAGGGGGCAGTTACTGGGCTGTGAAGCCCTTGACAGTTTCAAGGGCTACATCCTACAACCATAAGAACTGCCCGATTCCTGAGTATTGTTGAAGAGGAGACAGTGGAGGTATGCTACTGGGTGGCAGCCTGTGGCCCCTCCTGGCTTGGTGGCTCCTTTCAGCAAGTCAACCTTCAGGGGGACAGAAGTCTCTGGATAAAGGGCACGTTTGTAGATCTCATGATTCTGGACTCATAAACAACAAAATCCAAAGATTTAAAATCGACCAGTGACAAGGGCCTGCTGAGTTGTTATTTTAATTAATTTGGAAGAAAGTGACTTCATAAATTAGTGTGACTAGGGCATGAATTATAATCCCTTGTGTCAGTTGCCTTTACTTAGAGACCACTGCAGAGTCCAGCCACATCTACATAACAAACCTGTTGCTGCTCACACTTTGCAAAGCGTTTTCTTCCTCCTTGTCTTATGAAGTAGTGTAAAAACATTCACAATGTGGAGTGGCCTCTAATCTAATTAACTTGAGTGGGTTGTATATTGTCTTGTGCCTGAATTTAGAATGGAGTAGAACATTATACCGCGTGCACACATTTTCCATTTGTTACCTCATTTGCTAATTATTTAGGGCAGCTAGTATATGCACACCGGAGAAATGCTACATACTGTGGGCCATAAAGCACAGGACATAGTTTCTGCCCTTGGGGAGCAGTCTATAGCAGTCTATAGCAGCGGGGCAGGGCTGGTAAGGGATGTATGTGCAGCAAAGCACAAATTTGAGTGCAGGGCCCTGTCAGTACTGTCTACTGAAGCCATCTGCACAGTGGTGAGCCCGAGGTAGGCAATAAATCATCATGAATGGGTAGAAGAATGATGAAACACCCACTCTATCTTATGAAACTAACTTGCATATTTTTACATGTTTACTCCAGTGAAAAAGTAATGCCTCTTAAAATGTATGGGATGTCACAGTATAATCAGAAAACTTCTTCCTCAGTATTAAATAAAACAGTAGTTTAAGCTGAAATTGATAGTGTTCAATTTGGTGATATATGGAAAACGATACAAAGAAAAGATCTGTTTATTAAGTACTGGTATACAGCACTAATTTCTTGGACATTTGGAAGAAGAAGTTTCTTCGTGGATTGGCCTAGAATACTCTTTAAAGAGGAGAAAGGACTGTGCTGTTGGAAATGGAGTTCGAAGCAGAGGAGCAAGGGATGGAGCAGGATGGAAGGAGGCTTCCCCTGTGAACAAAGAAAGACACAGAGGCAGAAATGATTAGAATATGTTCAGGGCTGTTGAAAAGGTAGATATTATTGGAACGGAGAGCTCATTCTGAGAAGCAGTAGACTGTAAGCCTGTAAAGAAAGGTAGGATCATAGCAGATTTCAGAATGATTTGAATAACAACTTGGCAAGTTTGGATTTCATCTTGTATAAACATTTCTAGCCAACCAGTGACATACTAAAAATAGTATTCTAAGAAGATGCGCAGGGTGGGTGAAGTGTGTAAAACTGGAGACAGCTAGAAGAGTCAAGAAACAATCTTTGTAATTCAGCAGAAGTGTGATGAGGGACCATATCCGGGTAGTAGATGCGAGAATGAAGAGTAACGGTGAGATAGGAGAGAAATTGTCAACAGATTTGCTAATGAAGTGTCTTAAGTTTTTTGTTGAAATGATCAAGAAAATTAAATCCAGAAGAAAATAATCAGATTTAAACACTTTATTTTTCCATGATACAGTATTTTTTGGCAAGAATTGTTCTTACATTTGTGTTGTTTCAAAATTTAAAAAAAAAAAATGAAACTTGACTTTTAGTCTAAATATTACCGTTCTTATCATTCACCACAATTTATTTGTGCTTTGCCTTCTTCGATCTTGCATTATCTTTTTAGATTTTATTTAATTATTTTTGTAAAAGCCCTTTCTGTTTCATTTTGCACTTATACTGGAGTAAATTTAACATCTTTATGTCGCTAAAAGATCCCTCTTGGTCACAAGATTTTTTCGTCTAAAATTTGTGGATTTGATTCCAGATTTTCAGTGTTGTCGAGAAGTGTGATGTGGAATTTCTGTTTCTCTGTCTCTGTCTCTCTCCTTCTGTTTCTCTCTCTCTCTCTCTCTCCCTCACCCCCTCTTCCTTTTTCCTTTTCCTTCGGCTAAATTTTCAAAATACGTCAATCCTTATGGGATACACACACAGACACACACACAAGATACTTGAATTTTTTTTAAAAAGGCAAACAAGATGGCTTCATGCATCTCAGTTTATTTATCATGCAATTCTTGGTGAATCCTTCCAAATTGAAGATTGAAATGTTTTAAAATTCAGGAATGATTTTTATTTCTTTGATTATTGTTATTTTGAATTGTCTGATCTCTCAGGAAATTTTGTTTCGCATAATGGGCACGTTTTCTGAATCACTCTGTTTTTCTCATCTCTTTAATACTTCATCACGTTGTGTCTATTGTACTCTAAGTTATGAGAAACCTTGAATTTGCACCATAATTCAATTATTCCATACATATAGAGAATCCATGTGTTCTATATTACATTTATTGAATTAAAAAGGTATCTGAATTTGTGTGTGTGAGTGTGTGTGAGTGTGTGTGTGAGTGTGTGTGTGTGTGTGTGTTATACTGGGGTTTGAACTGGGACTTCTGTGGTGAGCTACATTCCCACACTTTTTATTTTTTATTTTGAGACAGGATCTTGCTAAGTTGCCCAGGCTGGGATCAAACTTATGATCTTTATGCTTTAGCCTTCCAAAGTCCTGGGATTACAGGTATGCTCCATAGTGCTCAACTAGGTATCTATCATTTTTGAATGCTAATATACACTTTCTGATACCACGTTTCTTCCTTTATAGGACCAACTTTCTAAATGCAAAATGTTAAGGAATATAAATCACAGACTTAGGGATGTTCACAGATAAAGTGAACATTCTGAAAGTCACATCTTTAATTCCAAGACCATCCCAGTTGATTTTTCTTCTCACTCTGTTCTCTCCTGATAATACCAAATTTATCTCACTAAACAACAACAGCAGCAGCAGCAAGAAGAAGAAAGGCCACTGGGTAGTGCTGCTTCAATTTCTCATGAAAAATTACAATTCAGGCAGGCCTCTTGAATTATGTTTAAAACTGGGCAAACAATTGGTTTTAAATGACTGATGAATTATAGTTATGCAAGAACATTTCAGCTAAAAGACTGTCTTTAATATGGCTAAATAAATATTTGTCTCACTAACTTGCATTTGACTAAGTCTGCGATGAGAGACTTTCTGAGGTCATGCTGTGTGAGATAAGAGGGTGATTCACAGTGCCGGACTCACTCAAATCCATGCATAGCGGCATAATGCATAGGTGAGTCACTCCTTCAACACATACCAATACTCTGTTGTCTGCTAGGCACCGAAGATACAAAGATGGATGGGATACTGCCTCTGTTCTTTAGCAGTCACAAAGCGTATCAACAATCCTTTATGATAAAACAGTTCCTAATGGCAGCTCTACCATGATGTTATCTAAACTTGGAGGTAATTTTACCTCCTGAAGTCTTCATTTCCTTCTCTGTAGAACTGTGTTAGTTAGGTTTTCTCTTGTTGCTGGGACGTAATACCCGACACCCAAAGTTAGGGGAAGAATGGTTTATTTGGCTCACAGTTTGTAGAGGTTCAGTCCACAATTAGCTGGGTCTAAGGCAGGGTGGCATGGCAGACAGGCAGAAGGCAGCCAAGTGAGCAAGGAGTGCAAGCAAGGGGGGTGGCTAACCAGCTTCTTCCTGTATTTTATATCTTATCCAGGCTACCTGGCTTTAGGGTGGGCAGTACTCCCATCCTTAATCCTAATACCCTTAATCCTAGTGTCACATCCTTGATCCCAGCAGAACCATGCCAAACCAATCAGTGGACTAATTTAGTAATCACACACTCTAGATCCAGAGTGTAAACCTCTTACCACATGAGGCTTTGGGAGGACATCTAGACATAAACCATAACAAGAACAGATTCCCTGTGTGATCATTTTTAAGTCTCAGCTAAGATCAAATAAGTGAAAGCCAAAGAGATGCTCATGTTAAACCCCAGGACTTCTTGGGTCTCATCTTAAAGATAGAAACATGGTACTCTTTGTTTTGACTTTTCAAGCCAGAATGGTTCTCCTCTTTGACCTGGGCAGCTTTGGCCAAACTTGTTCTACCTGAGCATGCACCCAGAAGAGGACACCCTAGGGTTGCTTCACTTTCTGCTTCTTCCTCCCTAAATATCTGCCCCACCATCACAGCTTTTGCCTTCTCCATCTAATTGTGGGGCAGAAGAGTACACGTCTTGAGTCTGGTGGGCAGAGAGGATAGATCTTATTTATCTTTGTATGCTAGTATAGTAGAATAATTCCATATAGACAGAAAAGAGGGTCAATATTAAAAGAGATGAGATTAAAGGATGTAGATTTCCACCCTCTTTTTCTATGAACTTTCCATGTAGCCTTGGCCAAGGTGCTTTACAACCCTATCTTAGTTTCCTCCCCTGTGGAATGAGGGGGGTTGAGTTGGGATTTGAATTCTAGAATGACAGAGTGTCAGCAGAGCCCAGATGTCCCATTGCACTTCGGCATCTTACTGCTGGCAGCCCTGCAGATTGCACATGGTCCTTTGGCTTGAAGGGAGGAGGGGGGTCAGGCTGGCACTCTTCTTAGTTCCCTTTTGCCCATTAGTTGGCAGGCCCTCAGAGAATAAAAACGCCTTTTCGTGTAACTCTAATCAAAACACACTTTGAAAGGGGTGTCTGTTGCCAAAAATTTATATTTATCCCAAGAAAAATTAGAAACTATTTTTGGATTATCTGTACATGACTTGCCTGCCTTGCTGCAGATAAAGAGGAATTACTTGTATGCAAACCAGTGTGCTGCTCAAAACATTGGTCACATCGCCCTCCACAATTTAGCCTACAGAAACAGAGGTTTTATGCGGCTAATTTTCCTTGGTAGCGCCACATAATGAAAATAATAAAGTGTAGTAGATACTCAAATCTTTGTCTGGATTCTGGCTCTTGTGTCTTCCAGGTGTATAAGTTAGCTTTTTGTAGCTATTACAAAATACCTGAGAAAATAACCTTAAAGGAGGGAAGGCTTATTTTGGCTCACAGTTTCAGGGGTTTCAGCCTACAGTCTGCTGGATTCATTGTTTCCGGGGAGAAGGCAGAAACATCGTGGTGGAAGAATGTGGCAGAAGAATACTGCTTACCTCATGGCATCTGAGAAGGAAAGAGAGAAATAGAGAGAGAAGGAGAAGGTCGAGGGACAAGAGATAGTTGCTAAGGTCATACCCCCATGACCCACTCTGTTTAACTAGACTCCACCTCCTAAATTTCTATCACCTTCTAACATGCCATCAAATTATGAACCCATCAATGGATTAACCCATGAATGAAGTTAGCACCCTCATGACCCAAACACCTACCAAAGTCCCACTTCTAAATACATGAGCCTTTTTGGAGACATCTTAGATACAAGCTGTAATACCAGCTCTGTAGCTCTGGGTAACTTCATTAGTTTTTTTGGCCTCAGTTTGTTTATATGAAACATGATGAAAATCAACAACTAATTTCAAGATGGTGATGAGGAGTAAATAGAATAAAGCCTTCTTATCTTATCTTGTGGACACCCAGTTATTGCTGTGATTTTCTTCCCAGATCTATTTTTGGTCCGAAAAGATGAGATCTTAGACTATGTTTACAGACGTGGCTAGAGAAATTAGAGAAACATACACACTTACTTCAATCCTCAATGCATTTAGTCCAGGAACCACTAACTCCAGAGAAGCAAGCAGCTATAGACAGCAGACTGCAGAGCAGGGGAAACAAGCCTCTGTGTGTCTAAATGTCATAGATGTAGAGAGTACCCAGGAAGTGATAGAATTGTAGGTCAGTGTAGAATGCATATGGCAGCAATAGACGTTCTAATTTCAAAATACTAACTGGTATCTTTGTCACTGGGACAAAAAAACCACCCAAAAACAAAAAACAAAACAAAACAAAACAAAAACGAACACCCACAATTTTAAGAACTAGAGGTTTATTTTTGCTCACGTTTTCAGTCCATCTACTGGCTCCAAGGCAGAAATGGCTTGGTGAAAGGGACTAGTGGAGGAAATTAGTTCACCTCACTGTGTCCAGGAAGCAGAGAGAGAAAGGGGGAGCCAGGGAGATAGATAAACCCTTGTAGGTCATGCCTGAAGTGACCTATCTGTTGCAATGTTGCAATGATATGCATCTCCCAACAGCAAGTCAGCTATCCAATCACCTTCTGAGAGGCCTGCCTCTGCTATATGAGGCTTTTGGGGGACATTGTACATCTACAACATAACACCCAGCAAATATGTGGATGGTCTTCATGTGGCCACTGGAATTCCTACTTGTAACTCCTGCTTCAGGGGAGCTTGTTCCTCTGTTTCTTAAAAAATTATCTGGAAAAAAAAAAAAAGCAATCACCTTCCCTGGAAATCTGTTTTTTCTTTACTCATGGCGAGTGGCCTTTCCTGACACAATCATTCATTTACAAGCATGGGCTAAGCATCTGTTTAACACAAAACATTGTAGAAGGGACAGAAATGGAAAAATGTAATAGCTTGGATACAGGCATCTAAATTAAATCCAAACATCTAGCATTTCAAGCTACAGAAGTATGGTGCAAAGAAATTGCTTCTGCTTGGGTGGGGGAGGGACTGATGCAGGAAAGAGGAAGATTAATGGTGAGGTGTTACACGGAGCCTAATGTTGACAGGTGGTAAGGACGACATGGGTAACTCCCATACTAAATTATGGAGATGGGTTTTGCTTGTCTCTTACATGTGTGATAATTCTTTCCTACTGCAATGTTGGGACTCAACAAAGGAAGGGCTTTAACCTCTATTTGATTTTTCTGATTTCCTCACATTCCATAATGCCTATCTTAGCTTCATACAATTTAAGCATCCTTGTCTGGACGTTGGGAAAATGAGATGCCTGATTCCCCTATCAGTGGGTCGCGAATAGTCAGAGCATTTGGGGAACACAGATAACGTTAGCTAGGCTGGTATTGCATTTGCATAAGCTGCGTGTTTCTGAGACCTAGGCTGACAGATGGTGTCTTGCTAGTGATACTGGCACCTCAGGACTTCCTCTTTATCCTAAACGAGAATGATGGCAGGCACCCGTCCCTAATTGGCTCAAATCACAGATGTTTAGAAAGAGCTGAGTGGGAAGACCTCACACAGTACGGCTCTCACCAGGAAGCAGTTGGCTGATTATCAGCAGCCAAAGGATAAAGAGTGTTGATTTAACTGAAGGAGGCTGAATGTATGCTAATTCAGCAAAACTAAGGAAAGAGGGTCTCCTCCCGTTTCCCAGGCCTTCCTGTCTGGCCCTGACAACTCAAGATGTTCTCTCCTCAGCCTCTTTAGGAGTTGAGGAAGGGAAGGCAGAAACCAAGAGGGATAAGAACATCTCCTGAACACCTGTTACCTGCCAGCCACTAAACTGAGTTCCTTACCTGGGCTAGCTCACCACAGCAGCCCCAGATGCAATGAGACGTGGCACTGTGGCCATTTTCCAATGGGGGAAAACTGAGACTTGGAAGCTAAGTGTCTTGCTCAGGGTCACCTCCTCAGTAAGTTGCTGGAGTGAGCTTCAAACACAGTTTTGCCTACTCTACAAACTTTCTTAACCTCCCACCCAGTGTCTCCATTGATATTGGCAAGAAAGATTTTGATATCGTTGGGTTGGTTGTAAGAGGCTTATTGGGAATGGCTGAGAAATAATCCTTATGAAGGAGTGAGGAAATTAGGATTGAGCTGGTGGAATTCAACTGAGATATGGTATCAAGAGATGCCTCAGTGGGATCCAACAAGGAAAGGCACTTGCTTTGGGCCAAAAATTAAGGGGTGCCAAAAAACTCAACGATCGGAATACATATCTTAAAAACATCTCTAAATTAATCAAAAAAATTTGTGCTAAACAAAACACCAAGACTTTAAATATTATAAAGACAAAAGTCCAATACTCTATTTGTAGGACACAATAAACTCACCTACTTCACCATAATCTTGGCCCTGTCAGAGTCTGTCTTTATATAACATTTCAATATTTTATCATGGATTTTTTTGCATTAATTTAAAAAGCACTGCATTATAATTTTAACCTTCTTGTTTACTGGGATCTGTCTTGCTCCCTTTAAATTTGGTACCTAAGACAAATGCTTCACCCATTACGCCCCCATTCTAGTCCTGAGTCCCTGGGGCCTCTGGACCTGAGATGATCCTTCAGAGTTGTCCTGACTTGTGACTTTTTTATTTCCCATTCCTGAAGACTAGCTGCTGGATATATGTGTCTCTGGGGAGAACATATAAGCTTGGGTGAGTCTCTTTGGCTAAGAACAGATCCCTGAGTGGGATCCAACTCAGAGCCAGGAGCTCCCAACACTCCCAGCAGCTGTGAACTCTGGGTGTCGCAACGCTACAAGATCCACTACATGTTGCAACAGACTAACCTCAAATCTCAGGCTTTCCCTGCTGTGCCCTGTGTGAACTAGAGGCAAAGCTTATCATTCAGTAAGTTAAGCTTTCTAAGGAAGGAGATCCACTTGGAGTCTATTGTCTACAAGACAAATTTCTAGCATCATATGGTTTGGTCAAGAAGATGTGGAGGCTTGGAAATACTCAAGCATTTATTCAAGAAATTATCATGTGCTGCTATTTCCATCTGCAAAGGGCAACACTATAAGGCTAGAACTTAAGCCCCAGAGAGTTCCCTGGCTTAGCCCAAACTTCCAGTTTTCAACAGTGTTGAGATCCAAAGTCAGAACCCAGTTAGCATCAGCCTCCCCATGCACAACCTCACTGATAACTAACTTGATTTTACTGGATTTTCTCCATGTTCACTCATAGAAGGTTTCTGTTGAAAACCTGCATGCTGATATACAATCTCAGACATGTTCCTCTTGCTACACCCTGCCTGGGACTTGTCAACCCCAAAACTAACAAACAAACAAAAAACCCTGTGGAGGCGAACAGCTCAGAAATAGGCCAGGGTCGCCTGCGGCATGGTGAGGGAAAGGAGGACCCACCACAGTGCTACTGGAAACTGGATCAGCAAGGTGAAGGCGATTCAGGCAGGCATCACATCTGGGTGAGGAGTAACTGACTGAGCTGGACATTCTGAAATGCTTCGTCAGGAGCCCACGTGTAGGGGTATGGGCAGTGGGAATCTGGGGCTAGAAGCTGGACTCAGAGTGGGATTTGGGTGGGTTCTGTTGAAAGGAATCCCTCAGTCACCCTGTCATGAAGGGCACAGATTCTAGAGCCTAATTTCAAATCCCAGCTCTTCTACATCCTAGCTCTGTTGCCTTTGGGTAATTTATTTAAACTCTTCGTACATACTTCTTCAGAGAAAGTAATAATACAGGCTTCACAGATTGTTAGAATGATTAAAAGACTTCATATGCGTGAAGAGTTTAGAACAGTGTCTAGGACAAAAAAAAATACTGGCTATTTTTTTCAGACATCTTTCACATTCATTCCCTTATCTCTTGTTTTCTTCCCTCGTTACCTCTTTCCCTCCTATCTTGCCCTGTTTTTCTTTCTTTTTTCTTTAAGGGCTTCTCATGTGAGGTTGTCATTCATGTTGTAATTTATGATTTAAATGACATGCTTTGTTTAAAATCAGGTAAGGGAAAGGCCCTATATTCTTCTCTTTCAGTTGTTTCTTTTTGCTTGTTTATGGTCCTGCAGTGAGATTTTCCCATGGCTGTGTGGCTCTAAATAGAAAACCTGTTCCCTACCCTTGACTTCTGTTCTCCTTACCTCATTATTAAGTCTCTGTTAGCCTTTCCTGGGCCTTAAAGTGACGCGAATTTGCCTTAATGTGGTATGGCCAAGTATAAAAGGAACCATTGGGGCCACAATAAAGGTTTCTCTCTTTCATGAGAAATCTTGCATTCATTTTGAGATGGCTTCAGGAGGGCACAGAGATGTTCTTTTTTTAAAAAAGCTATTTCTGCCTACGGAACACACCATTTCCACAAATAATGAGTCTCATTCAAAAGGCTGCACCCGAAGGCAAACTCACAGTTTGTGAGACTGTAACCCTTTCTTCCCTCGATCCTGTCCTTTCTCCTGTCTGTCTCACAGCATGGAAGAGAAAATTCATCAGCTCTGGAGAGTCATCTTAGAGATACACTAACTTAAAACATGCATGTCAGTAATGCACAGTTAAAAACTAGTAAAAAATCATAGGCTAACTAAGCAATTGACATCACCACATGAAGAAGATAGAAGCAATAGCATCTTGTGAAAAGTGGTGCTAGATTCATTTAAGTCTGAGTCTAGAAAAATTTTTTTTCTACAGAAAGACCCAAGCATAAAATAGTTCTTATCAAGGGGAAGAAGGTATTTGTACTTAGGAGGAGAACTTGGTCTATTTACAGAATCCAGTTGCAGCTCTACAGTTTGTGTAGATGAAACAGGAAAAAATGGACCAAAGTTCAATGAAGGAGGCTTGTTTATTTTAAAGCCTAAACACTCAGAAACATCAGACATCATGGTTATTATTTTCCCTCAAATTAAGGAAAAGCATAATGTGATAGGACAGGGAACAGAAGTGGATCTGTGGAGAATGCAATACTGGCAATGAAAGGGGAGGCTCCAACCATCCATCTGCCCACTGGGAATTCACTGAAATGTGCTAATTGTGCTACCAGGTAACACATAATGAAAAGTCAGAGAAGTCATAGATGAGCAGAGAATGTACAAATAACAACTATAAAACAATATAATGAAATAATTGCAGGCAGAAGCTGAGTAAAGAAGCATATACCTGTATAGAGAGTCAGAATGTTTTCTCAGGAAGACAGATTGTGTGCTGGAGTAGTAGGAAGTCTAAGCAGGAGTGTATCAGGTAGATGGTGCTGTTATCTCTACCTGGAACACATCCTTCCTTGTGTTCCTGACAGATACAAAGGAAGGAAACAACTTTGTGCATCTGGCCTTTGATGAGTTTGCTTTGGTGAAGAAGTAATATTAGTCTGTTGTTATAACAAAATACCTGAGACTGGATAATTTGTAAAGAAGAGAGGTTTCTTTACCTCACAGTTCTGGAGTTCAAGAGCATGGCACCAGCTTCTGCTTGGCTCTGGTGAGGGCCTTATGGCAGATGGCATTACAGTGGTGCGTTTTTTGCAGATGAGATGACACAGAGAGACAGGAGGCAAGAGAGGGATTCAGGAATTAGCTTTACTTCTTCATAACCATGCTCTTGAGGGAACTAACCCAGGCCCCGTGAGAACTGCATTAATTCCTTCTGAGGATGTTCCCCAGTGAGATGTCTGCCTCCCATGAGATTCATCTTTTTAAACTGAGACTCCACCTCACCACCACACTAGGGATTAATATTCTCATCCTTTAACCCTCGAGATTGTACTCAAACCATCTATAAGCCAGAGTAGCAGTTTTAAAGACCACAGACTTCCTTGAGAACCTAATGAGCGTTCAGCTCCTTGTGCAAATATGCCCAACTTGACATGAGCTTTTGGGGGATTCTTAAACCTATGTGGACATGATATTGTGTGTCCCCAGGTTTAGGGTGAAGAGGAGGAAGAAAAGGCCAACGTGGAAATACTTTCTTATTAACTGCATCAATAACCTGCCTACAGAGGACAGTATGGTAGATGAAACCAGTGCAGTTATTCTCATGTAAATTTCTTATTTTCATCACAATATATTTTGGCGTGCAAGGAAACCTTAAAGTATTCTATGTTAAAACAAAAAGAACTGCTTAAGGCCAAATGACCTCCTTAGCATCACTAATCCAGATTCTAGAACCTACAGAACATTTCAAGGGAAGCGGCCCTCCCTCGAGCCCCCTGTAGAGTAGTGTCCGAACATAGCCTGATCTGTTGGTAGTACCTATTCTTCAAATAGTTATTGGATATGAACACTGGAGAAGCTTCCAAAACAGGGATGCCTTGTGTGGCAAAGTTGCCTTATTATGAGATGGGAGATTACTAAATTGGGAAGTTTTTCTTGAATTTAACAGATTTTGAATATATCATGGGCATAGCACCAGATTTACTATGGAAATGCACCTTCAAGACAGGTTTAATCACCTCCAACTCTTCCTTATCCTTAACCTTTTCAACCAGACTGGTGCTTCTCAAACTGCTGTGTAGACTTACAGAGACATTGATATTACTGGCCACAGATGATGAAGGTGCGGTAGGTAGACCACAGGTAGGGATATATTCTTTAGGAAGCTAAAGTTTTCTTATTTACCTTCTAAAGTTAATTTAGGACTCCACGTCATTATTAGACTTTCAGCATTGGCCTTCTTTTCTTACCAGTTCCTGGAGAAAACATGAGAAGTCATTCTTACCCACCATTATGAGGATTAAACACCATTTATTATAGTTTATAGAAAGCAGCATTCTTTTCAAACTTCCATATTATTTTTATGTCCAATAGTGAGAAAAATTTCATAAGGGTTTTATAGTCTAACATGATGCATTTAGGCAAGCCAATGCCTTTGAAAGATATAAAAAGGTTCACTGCAATCACTCTTTGTAAAAGGAACTGCTGGATACCTTTACAAACTAGCAACTCCCAGGTTTTTTTGAGCGGGTGCTCATAATTACTCTGCGATCAAGATTTCACCAGTGAATATACTGAAAGTGTTGTATGAGACCTCTGGGAAACCCCCTTTAATAGAGAGGAGACCACTTTCCTCCTGTTCTCTCTCCTCCTACAATTGTCCTTCCATGCCTGCATCCATGGATTCCACCAACCAAGTATCAAATATATTTGAGAAAAACAATTTCATCTACACTGAGCGTATACAGACTTCTTTTTCTTGTCATTAGTCTCTAAACAGTACTGAATAGCTATTTGCATGGCACCTCCATTTTATTAGGTATTCTAAGTAATCTGGATATGATTCAAAGTACACATATAGGAGGATGTGCATTGGCTATATGCAAATGCCATGCCATTTTATACAATGGACTTGAATACTCATGGATTTGGGTATCTGCAGGGGTCCTGGAACCAATCCCCTGTGGTTACTGAGGGACCACAGTACTTGGAATGCAATCTTGATATCACAATTGATCATAGCTATCTAGGGCCGTGAGATAATCTTTAGAACAAAATTCACATATTGAAGATGGTGGAAGAAAAAAACGTTAGGAGTTCGGTCCCTGATGACACTGTGTTTTCACTGTGTCACCCCTAGGCTGCCTCCATATGCACCTTTTTTTTTATGGTTATACCACTATTATGAGGGTGTTTTAGTTTAGCAGCGAAGCCTAATTCTAATATACTCTCCCCCCTGCCATGCCAGCAGACGTGTGCCTGAATCTTACCATGCCTAGAGGAATCACTGCAACTCTAAAGTTTTTATTGAAATACTCATCACGGCTTATCTTCCTGTTTGGCAGCTGTCCAAGATTATCAGGCATTCCAGTTGGGCTACGGGATAAAGAAATCACAGCTCATCCGCCTGATGGCAAGTTCCAAGTGGCACAGTTTAGGAACGTCTCTGGTGCTACTGCTCTAAGATCTAAGAAGTTCTCCAAACCCCTCTCCTTGAGCCTCCATTAGTCAGTCGTCTCTGTCTTTACCTGGCTTTTTGAATAATGGATGCAGACAGCCTTTGCCCTTCCCCCTGGAATAACTATTCTAGATATTAGAAGCATGAGGCCATTTTTAAAAAAAAATTATTATCTGACTCTTAGGGCTATTTGACTTTTCTGCATTGAAAAACAAACAGAACATTAAGATGAAGCCAGGTCTGCAACGAATGCAAAAAAAAAAAAAATCTTTTTTTTCTCTTCCCTTGAATGTTTTTCTAGTGACTCCTTCTGGAATGTTATTTTGAACTTACAAAGGTTCTTTAAAAAAAAAAAACTTTGTATATTTCTTTTAAGCATCCCTTGAGAAAGTCAGATTTAAACTTAGCAAACCCATTGGCTTTAAAAAAGCACTTTCTTAAAATAGTAAATGTAAATCTTGGTGGGAAATCTGTAGGTGCCCTGAAAGGACAGAAATAGAAATGTTAATGGAAATGCCATTTGCAGAGACTCTGGTGAGGGCTCCATTCAGATGAGCCCAGTCAGAAGAGAGGAGAATTTGCAAACTAATCCAGAGTGGTCCCAACTTTCAACTTTCGGAGCCTGAGACAGGGAAAAAAATAGGAAGACAGTGTAGGAAAGAAAGAAAGCGAGAGATTATCATATTGTTTGGACAGAAAAGGCGCCTACGTATGCATGTTAACACATCACTGAAGGCATGGTTATTTTCTAACCCGTTTATGGAGCAACCTTATCTTTCAAAGATTACAAATATTAAATGAATCACTCTGGTAGGTCTGTAAGGCTTAACATGATGTCAGTTATTTTGCATAGGTCAGCAAGAGGGTTAGGTCACAGAAGGTCCAAGCTGCATAGAAATCCAGTGGCAAAGGCCTCTGGGTACTGAGCTTCACGGATGAGGACTCTGAGATTCAGAGTTGTGAATTGCGCTTCGTCGTGTGGTCAGTTCACAGTGCACCTAGGTGGTTACCACACAAATGCGTGTCTTGATGATGGCACCATGTAAAAACAGTATAGTAAGGAGATTTAAATCTCCCTCCCTTGATTCCATTCCAGACACCCCCTGAAGCACCCCAAATAAAACAAATCGTATAATTGATATGGACAGCTGAGTTTTTCTTAGTGTTTTTGAAGGCAGTTAAAAATAACTAGAATTACAGTTCCAAAATACATCTCTTACCACTCTTACTTCCTCAGTACTTCCATGTTCTTGAAACCAGAGGACGCCCTTATACTAAAGTACTCCAAACTCACTACAATTGCCATTCTCTTTATATACTAGCAAGTTGCCATATTTACTGTTCTAATCATTGCAGGTGCTCAGACTTTAAGAGCAGCTTTTAAGCTCATTGATAATTATTATGGTTTAGAATTGTAGATCCCATTATAAGGCAGGGAAGTTTTACGAATGGTGCATTTTAATTACAATGACTATACTTCCCTATCTGCTCTGTTGTACCTCAATAAATAATGTTGTCTCTTTTTACTCTTAAAAGTGTTCTAACCTTGCGTGATAAATTATATAGTCACCCTATATCTAAGGACAAGGTCCATCTGATTTCATTTCCAGAGTGTGGACCACATATCTAGGGGACACACACAGGCTCCGTTTGGCCTTGGCGGGGAAGGCCAGCTGGTGTGGGCTACAGATTCTGCCTCTACTTAAAAAGGTGTGGTGTTAGTAGAGAGGGATATAATCAGATTTAAGCTCCCTCCAAATGGAGATTTTTCTGTTATATCAGAGACGTGGTCCTTCAGGCTGGATAGGGATCTAGCTTTATGAGGCAGCCCCATTCAATGTGTAACACTGATGGCTAGGGAGTTTTTCATCAGAATGAGTTGTACTCCTCCTCCTGGAGGGGCAAAGAAAGTCTTCTTTGCCTTCTACCTGAAAACACTGTAGAAATTATTGTGGGAGGGCAGAGGATGGAAAGATGCTATTTGACTCTAGGGTCGAGAGAAATGATTTGCTTTTTATCTTTCTCTTGGTTCTCTCCTGAGGGCAGAAAGGAGGTGAGGCTTGGTTCTCTCTCCATAACCATCAGATATTTGTTTGTGTGTCCCTTCTGTTCACTGTTCTTGTTAAATGGTTATGGGACAAGGCTGAGTTTGCAAACCTCAGGGCAGATGCATCTGCTAGTTAGGAGCTATGTGAGTCAGCTTTCTATTGCTGCAACAAAATACCTGAGAAAGTCAACTTATAAAGAAGAAAGGTTTATTTTGTCTCATAGTTTCAGAAATTTCAGTCCATGATTGCTTGGTTCCATTGTTTGGGGTCTGTGGAAGCATAGTATAACACGGTGACAGAAGTGTGTGGTAGAGGAGGCTATTCACCTCATAGTGGTCATGAAACAAAAAGAATGAGGAGCGGTTGGGGCCCAATATCCCCTCCAAGGGCACATGCCATCAACCTAATTTCCTTCCACTATGTCCCACCTCCTAAAGGTTCTACCACCTCCCAATAGCACAACAGGCTGGGACCAGACCTTCAAAACATTGACCCTTGGGGGACATTTTAGATCTGAACTATAGCAAAAACATTTTAAAACTCCAAGGGCTGTGTTATTGCATCCTCAGTCACTATGTTCCTGGACTTAAAAGTCTAGTGCCATTTGCTGAACTTCAGAATACCTTCTTCCTGCCTGGAATGACCCCAGAAAAGCCTGTAAGGTCTCGTTTTCCCTTTGCTTCCTCCTCATGCTTCCCTTTGACATACAGCAGTCCTGTTCTCCGTATTGTTCTCCTGGCTTTCAGTTTGGGCTGTGGCTACATGAACTTGGCTTTTCATTCAATAAGTGTTTTCTGAGTGCCCCTTCTGAGCGAGGTTCTGAGATGACTTGGTGACCACCTTATGCACATTTTTCACCATTATGGAGTTTTTAAAAAATATTGATGAGGAAACTACAAGGTAGACTTTTAGGACGTGGAAATGGATTGGGGGAGGTGGAAAGAAAGGGAGAGGGGAGTAACAGGGATGAGAATAACTGAAGTATGTTATATGCATATACCAATATAACAAAACAAATCTCATTATTCTGTATTACTGATAGGTACCAGTGAAAAATTTGACCAATAACAATTGTACATATTTATGGGGTACACTTATTTTAGAAGATGTATACATTGTGAAATGGCTAAATTAATTTAATAACATGCATTATGTGGCAAACTAATCATGTTTTCTTTGTCATGAGAATGCTGAACGTCTATCCACAGCAATTTTCAGGTAAGCAGTGCATTGCTGTTTATAACTACAGCACCATCCTGACAGCAGTAGGGCATTTTTGCCTAGCGTATATGAGCCCCTGTTTCAACGTCTGGCACTGCCAAAAAAGAATTTTTTTTTTGTTTTATAACTTTTAGAGAAAATTATTGAACAATTTAATAGAAGAAAACAAGCCTTTTATCAAACCTAGTCTAACCAAATCTAGTCTTTTAGTCTTCAACCCTCCAATCTTTCTTATTCACTTTAGTAATATGGTGCATATACTAAGGTGTTTTGATTTTTGCACATGGTTGTCTGAGTGTGGGTATAGAGGGGCTTCTATACACACAGTCTCGGAGGAATTTGCTCCCTGACCTCCCCTGCGCTTGCATCCTTCCTGCTCCCAGGGCCTCAGGGCCCACTTACGACGCTTTTCAGCCTTGGCCATTTGGTTCTTCCGGACTTTCTGTCCCTGGCTGAGACTGCTCAGCAGCATACACACCTCTGTCTAACTTGCCTGAGAAAAAGCAGAGATAAGGAAGGCTTTCATCCATTTACTCTGACTCTTTGAGAGGACTCTAGACAGCACTGTTTGGGAACCTACTTCTGCTATCGCTGTCAAGGGTGTCAGCTGTCCAGAGCGAGGGAGAAAATAACACGGAGATTAGCTAAATGCACATGGCTACCGTGAACCCTTCTTGAGGGCAGGATGCGTGACAGCAGGCAGCACCAGCCGTTACAGGTGTCGTCCAGAAAGTGCATTCTCGTTTCTCGAGAGCACCGCACGCCACAGAGTCAGAGGGACACGACTGGCTTGTCCTAGTCCACGCTCAGAGCCTTACACTCCTTGTAGTCATTTCTCATAACAGATATGAATCTCATCCTTAATTTTAATGAACAACAAAAAGGGAAACTTTTTCCTCTTGCAGAGATTGAGATTTCATTCACAAGAGAAAAATATTAATCCATGCACGGTGGCTCCGTCCTTGTGACCCAAACGCTTCTTTCTGGACCCTACCTTCTAACACTGCCACCCGAGGAATTAAGTTTCCGACAAATGAACTCTTGGGGGATACGCTGAAACACCGTAGTGAAAGCAAGTTCTTACCATATAATCCAGCAGTTGAACTCTGGGATTTACCCCCACAAATTGAAAATTTATATGTACACAAAAACCTGCACACAAGTGTTCGTAGCAACTTAACGATGGACTGAAACTGTGGGCCAAAATAAACCTCTCCTCTCTCAGATTGTGAGTGTCAGGCACTTTTTCCTAGCAACAGGGCAGGATCCAACCACATATTGGTAGGCCAGAGAAAGAGTCAGATTTGAAGTTCAAAATTTGAAGTACAGCTGGGTGTGGTGGCTCATGGCTGTGATCCCAGCACTGGGGAGGCTGAGGGAGGAGGATCGCTGAGATTTCGAGGCCAAACTGGGCTACATAGTGAGTTCAAGGCCAGCCTGAACTGCATAGAAAGAAAAGGCACTACCAGCCTGCAGAAAAACAGGATCAAGAAGAGAGATACAGGCGTGGCAACAACACAGAGTGTTGATTTGAACATAAATAAACATGTGTTCTCAAAGAAAGCAGGACAAATGGGGCAGAAGCCTTAAGCAAGGGTGACATTTTTTCAAAACTTCACTGAATTAAGAAGCTGCCTGCCCTTGGAAGTAGGCAGGAACTCAGGGTGTTCCAAATCAAAATTCAATAAAGATAAATTGAAACTGCCATTAAAAACAAAATGTGTGCCAACAGGGGGAACTTGAACACTGAGTGGTTGCTGGATGATCTTACAAGAGTAGAGTTTATTTGTTAGGCATGATAACAGCAGAGCAGTTATGTTTTAGACATTCCAGACGAAGGTTTCACCAGACATTTCTTGCACTTGGCTTTTGTGAACCTCTGTGGCTCTGGGTGTCTGTCACTTGCCAATGTAGGCATGCTGAGGGAGGGAGTTGCCCTACCTCTTTTGCAGGCTTATTGAGATCATTACACAGAAAAATAAATGCAAAGTAACTAGTCCAATGACCCACATACAAAAGGCTCTCAAGAAATAGTAAGGCAAGGATAATTTAAAAGTCTTTTGGAGTTCTTAAGATCTTTCTCAAGCTAAAGGTTAAAACAACATACAGCACTCTGCAAAGGATCTAGCGATTTCTAAGCATTTCGGAGAAAGAGACATAGATTTGGATTGCAAAGAGCTTTTTTAAAAAAAGTGAACAAATGAAAGATGCCAAGTAAATGTGAATCATTCACCTGGAAGAAGCCGGGGTCCTCTGGAAACAGCTTGGAGATATATACATCGTGCCCTCACGTGCCCCATCATGATTGTGTCTTGGGAGCCTGGCTCATTCAATTTTTTTTTTCCCTAAGAAGCCAAACAACTTTTTGCCCTACAGAATCCTTTGCAAAACCCAAACTATGGAACATAAAAGCAGAGGTGTTCCATGCTGCCGTGGCAGCCCTGGACGCTTCAGCTGGTTTTGCTCTCTGTGCTCCTGGGACTCTCTCTGGAGCTTGAGAACTGCTCACAAAACACTTGGAAAACACTGCCATAGAAGATGGGTAAGGAAAGAGTGATCGAAAGGCTTGGGCTTGGCAAAATTAACTGTTGAATTAGTCAGGAAGCTTGAGAGCATGTTGAGGCATTACAGTGGGAAAAGCTGGGGTATATCATAGAGCATTAGACCGTAGACTTGACCTGTTACAAACTCACAAAGTGAGCTGAGAGTAGAGGCGAGTACAGCCATCCCAGGGGCCTGAAGCTGGTTTATTATGGGATAAACAAGCACAGACGTTAGAAGTTGAACTTTATTACAGTTGAGCGGTAGAGCATAGTCTTTTATTTAGATGTCTCTTGCCATTTTCTTTTCACTTTCTAAAAAGGACATGCAAGTTCCTATATTACCTTACAATTTATAAAGCCCACACTCATTCACTGTCTTTTGCTTTTGAGGATTTGTATATACTGACTTTATATGGCACTGGATCATTTATACTTAACATGAAATTTAATTCATTCTACTTCTAAATAATTATATTTCTTTATATAATGCATTGAATGATTTTTTTAATGCCTGTAGAAAATCCAAACTTGTGTTTCTGCTGTTCTGTTCGCTCTCTCTTTTAACAACAAAAGCTTTTTGTTATGGGAACTTTCAAATATATACAAAAGTTGGGCAAATAGTGTATTGGACAGTCAGGCACTCATCGCACACCTTTAACAATTTATTCATGGCCAGTTGGTTTCGTTTATATTCCTATTTCCAGTTCCCGAGATTATTTTGTGGCAAATTTCAAACCCACATTTTATCTATGAATACTATAGATTCTTATTATTCATGGTGGTTATGTTATTTAAAGTTTGAGGCAAACACTAAGTTAGTGAATGCTGAATCACAGAACCTGGGGAAAATACAGGGTTAATTTCCCCGAGAGCCTCTGGCCACAATGATTTTGTCAACTGATTAAACCCTCTAGGCAGGATTTCAGCACTATTCATGGGAATCACTTTAAAGAGCAAAATTGACAACAAGAAAGCACAAAAATGCAAAAGTATATGAATAATATACTTGTGTTGAAGTGTCTGTCTCCAGCCTCTGGCCCCACTGGGAGGTGGTGGAACCTTTAGGGGATGTGGCCTAATGGAAGGTCATTAGGTCATTGGGAGCATGACCTTGAAGGTGATATTAGGACCCTGGCCCCTCTCTGCTGCTCTTTGCTCCTTGGTCACCATGAAGTAAACAGTTCTCC
Source organism: Hystrix cristata (assembly GCA_004026905.1). NCBI lineage: Eukaryota > Metazoa > Chordata > Mammalia > Rodentia > Hystricidae > Hystrix > Hystrix cristata. The sequence goes on along the minus strand of PVJO010017320.1, from coordinate 11,167 downwards.
TTCATCGTGCATGCCGACCACGAGGTACTGTATGCAACAGGACCAGACAACCATGGACTGAAATCTCTGAAACTGTGTCAAAATAAACCTTTCCTGCTTTTTAGTTGATTCTCTCAGGACTTTTCATACTGACAGAAAACCAACACACCATTATTACATGCAAGAAAAGTAACTGTAATTACTCAAATCATTAAGTATCTAGCCTGCATTCAACTTCATTGTCTCAATTTTTTTTTCATTCAGTTTGTTCATTCAAATTGCCTTTGAAAGCCCTTCTCAACTTTGTCGATTGATCTCAACTTTCCTATTTATTCCAGCAATATTTAGCACCCTGTATAGACTGGCTCACCAACACCTTCACTCAGACAGCTTTAATGGAACTATCTGAGAGGAGCTTTTCCAGTCTATGCCTCAGGTCGGGGCTGCTTCTCATGTAATAAAACTATGGGTGAGGGGCTGGGGATTTAGCTCAGTGGTAGAGCGCTTGGCTAGCAAGTGCAAGGCCCTGAGTTCGATCCCCAGCACTGCTCCCACCCCCAAAAAAACTATGGGTGAATTCCATCTAACTTCTTGCATCTGTACTGTATTTAGCAGAAATTCCTCTGCATTTTTTTCATGTGGAATACCCTTCCCTACTTTGTAAAGCTAATGCAGATTTTTTTGCTAATTTTTCTGTGTGCGGGAATGGCAGTTCTATGGACCTTTGGGAGGAGAAGGGGATTAAAAACATGTGCTTAACCAGCCATACTAAACTGAAAAGATTTAGTCTTAGAAGATTTATAGTACTTTTCACTTTACAACCAGTTAAGTAAGCTTATAAATTTAAAACAGACCAAAGAAGTATACACTATTTAGAGGACAACTCTGCCTCCTCACTTCTAGATGCGTTGGAGAATGTATTAATTAATTTTTTTCTATGTAGATTTGTTCAACATCTACCATGTGTCAGGGTTATGTTAAATGCCAGAGGTACGAAAAGGAATGGAAACAGTCCCGATGCTCATCCTTCTCATAGCCAGCATTGCAAGAGAGCCATATACACACCTTAAATGGAGCAGTGGGATCCACAATGGGCCAGCACTGGAAGCAGAGGGCTCTGGGAGCTGAGGAAAGTGATTCATTCTGCCTGGAGCACCCAAGTTTGGAAAGCTTCACGGTGAATATGGTTTTGCGGGCGGGGTAGATGAACGGACAGTAGGAAGAAAGTATAGGATGTGCTTGGCAACTAATAGGTAACTGGGTGCTTCTGGACAATAAAGACCTGAGACTGAAAAGAAAACTGGGGTAAGATTATGGAAGTCTTTAATGTGAAGATTTGGGGCTTGCTCTCTCAGGCTGTATAAATCCATAGATATTCTTACAGATAGTGCTGTGGCGTGGTTAGAAGTTCAACAATATGAGAAACAGCAGCCAAACGAATCATTCTTTATGGATTAAGAAAAGACGATAGTAAAGACTAGGTTCAAACTAATTCCAAATCTAACGAAATTTTAAATCTGCCCCAGATATGAGAATAACAGTATATAAAATGTACAAAATCCCCCTTTTTATTATTAAGATAAAAAGAGAGCATACATAATTTTCCCTGGGGTTCAATCTTAATCCCTAACTTCTTATCTGGTGTTTTTATGGAGTAAGAAAACAGGCTTCCCGAGTTCCTATTTTGATGATCAAGTCTCCGCCTGACTACGTGAGCAACCAGACCACAGACTTCTTCGTGGTGCTGCCCTTTTCCTTCTGACTCAAGGTCTGAATTTTCCTCCCGCTTGGTGGAACAGGCACTTCTACCACACTTCCCATTATCTGTTTTTCTCTACTGAATACGAGAAAAAGAACATGGTTCCCTGATCTACTTTTGTCTTTATTCTGGCATCTTATCTAAGCTTTTAATTTTTATTCCACAAGAAAGGATGCTTATCTCTTTGAATTCTATACGTGGTGCCTCATTCCCCGCAGCACTGGAGCACACCAGAATCTATTATTAGTGTTCTTAAGAATTTCAGACATATTGACAAGACTTTTCAGGTGTTGAGCGGTTAAGTCAGCTTTCTCCTACTACACCAAATAATGAGATAATCAGCTTATAAAAAGAAGAGATCTATTTTGTTCAGTTCTAGAGGTTTCAGTCCAGGATTGACTGGTCCCGTGACTTTATTCCTGTGGTGGCATATGTGTTGAGAACAGGCAGTGAGGCAAAGATGCCATCGCTTGGCTGGGAAGCAAAAGAGAGGAAGAAGAAGGTGCTGGAGTCTCATTTGTTGAAAGGTACATACTCAGTGACTTGGAAGACCTCCCACTAGGTCCCACCTCTTCAACGTTTTATCACCATTCAATAGTACCACAGTCTGGGGACCAAGCCTTTAACATTCATGACTTTGCGGGGCACCCATATCCAAATTGTAGGACCAGGCTTTCTGCCAAAAGTCTAGACTGAGCATCGAACTAATGTAGAATTCCTGGGTCTTCAGAGTGATGGAGGACATCCATGGAAAAACTTTCAGAGGCCTACGATGTTCCCTTCTAGCTAACAGACTTCACGGCCTGTACATCTGAATCCACTTTCCTCAGACATCATGGTCTTCACCTGCCTCCCTAATGAACTGGTGTACACATCCTAAGCCCCATTTGATCTGCACTTAACGGCAAGTTATTGTGGAGCTTTGCAGATCTCAGAAGCATTTTGTCTACCTCTGTTTTAGGTTCTCTAACCACTGGCATTTACTTAGGATTTAGACTCATAGGTGGCAGAGTTGGGAGGGAAGTAGTGAATAGTGACCGACACCCACAGCCCACTGCCCTGCATAGTCCAGATGGCCAGAGAGTAGAAAGGAGGAGAGAGCAAAGCTCCCAAAGTAGAACTGGCTACAGTCTAGTGGGATCCACAGGAAGAGAATTTGGTTCCTAAGTTTTCATCAATTGTCTGTGCAGAATTGTATACACGAGACGTACTTGAAGGATAATCCCCAAATTCCTGAGACAATAGTGAGAGGCGGGATTTATGCTAATCCTAGGAGACATATCTGTATACAACCTGACAAAGATGAGATCTGGAATGTTTTGATGGAAAAGAAGGATGTTGGCATTGCCTCAGTATATGACATGGGGGTTAGAAAGGACAGCTGGTCACATTCCTGGCCAGAGTCACATTCAATAGGATTGTTGAACACCACTATTTTCGGCCTGCAGCCGCATTGGCATGTCACTTAATTCAGGCCAGTCACTGAGAGGCTACATCAACCTCTGATGCAAGATGTTATTTGCAGGAGGGTAGCCATTTTGTGCCACTTCATATGTCACATTTACACAGTCCTTTTATTCAGGAAAGAAAATCATATAATCTTTAGAGTTGGTATCAGGACTTGGAAAGACAATTTTGGATTGTGCTCTGCTTGAACACAAAGTCACCTTGAACTCCCTGTATTTATATATTATTAATAATAATGGCTAAAATTCACTGAAGTGATTTACAGGCTTACCTTATGTGGCACTTGTAAATTTAGGGTGGATGGCTATCTCAGCTTGCGTAGGACTACCCTGCTTTTAGCACTGAATGTCCTACCTTCTAGAAAAATTCTCTGTTTCAGCAACCAGAACAGTCAATCATTCAACTGGTAACATTCCAGTGAAGCCATTCTGTTTTCTTATGCATTTTATAAATCAGATTTTGCCGATGGTATCACTGAAACTCAGACACAGTAAGTCATTTGCGTAATACCATACAACTCATATGACGCAAGCAGTCAGGATTTGAACCCGCCTCTGTCCGACTTCCAAGCCACATCCTGGATCCACTACACAATTGCCTCTCTGTTCCCACCAATGCAAAACCACGGATACTGTTAGTATCCAACTAATCCCAACCCCTAATGAGGCAACTTCCAAATCGTTGGTGAGAAGTTATGTTTCCATACATTATGTAGCACATGGAACATTAAAACTAAAAGGATTCTCCAGGGGCATCTAATCAATCCTGTTCATTGCCTATCGGGACCACAGAAAGGTAGAACATGTTTCTCAAAGTCATGTAATGAGCGAATGGCAGAGCTTGGACCTGGTTTCGAGTCTTCCGAATCCCAACTTAATGTTCTCTTTTCTGTGAAATGATGGCATACAATTTTCAAGATTTTCAGTAAAGCACATTTGAAATGAGAAGCTTAGTGTGGATAGTTTGCCAGTAAATGCAGACTTCTAAGCAAATTCGATATTTTCCAATGTATCATTTTGTAACTGTGACAGATAACAGGGATTATGTAAGCATGTCCTCATCTTTCTTTATTTTAAATTGGTGAGCGTCTATAAGGCTCGTACATCAGATGCAGGCAGCCTAGAATTAAACCCGGGCCCCATGCAAGGAGGGTCTCTGTGGCTGAGGGGTTTCTCGTACAGCTGTAGAGGAGAGAGGGCAAAGGGGTTTTCCTCGATCTACAGGATGTGACAGGGAGAGTCAACTTCTAAAAAGGCTAACTCGGACCATCAGCATCAGCGTCATATGGGAATGTGAAATCTTAGGCCCTACGATAGACCTTCTGATTCAGAATTTTCATTTTCACACACTCTGAGAGCTCTGTATACAAATGATTGTTGAGAATCACTGCTTCAGGCATTGAGAAGGAATTTGTCTGCTACCAATGGGCTTTGAACAGTCAGCTCTGCCCTCCCCTACCTAATTCATAAGTACTGCACACAAAACCTCAGTATACCTAATAAAGTCATCTGGCTGTGTTTTAGGCAGCTTATCCATGTTAAAATGTAATTAAAAAAGAAACAAAGAGGAGTGGTGAATGTTGAGGGAAAACACAACCATCTATGTAGAGTATGTTTCCTAGAATTTCATCTTGTGAAATTTGTCTTCTTTCTCTCTCTAGACAGGATAGAATTTTTGTCATAGTTCTATAATGAAAGACCTCTAGCAGCTTTCCCATTTCACCTAAAATTGTGTTGAACAAGGGTTAAAAAAAAAAAAGCACTTGAAATATTCCCTTGGAGTGCTTCAGAATCAAATGACCTAGAGTTGGGAGAAACCACCCTTTTCTCCCATTTGGATCTAGTCTCTCCTTCCGAGTCACCATTCTTCCACAAGGACATGTTTAGATGATTCATTCTGGACTTCCCCACTGCTTTCAAAGTGGATTTTACAGCTCTTTTCAGGATTGTTGATTTCTTGATCATGGATGGATATTTTCCCTTTTTTCCTGACAAAAGAGTAAAGCTTCCTGCTTTCCTATAATCTCTCACATAACAATTTTTTATTCTTGATGGAATGACTAAGCTGAACAAACTGCCATCATAAGTCAAATATCAACATAAATGGTTATTTTGATGTTAAAAGTGTTCTTTTAAAAAGCCAAGATAATCTGATTCCAGGTTCCCAGAAGGATTTGAATATATCTCTACTTAGATGGTGTTGCCCAAATGTCTCCAGACTAGGGCTGGTATTGGGTTTCCATCTATATCCACAGCAAATTGTAATACTTTGAGCTCAAGCAAAAATTAAGTCTTCTTTCCTATGTTCTCTTCTTTGCTTTCAGGTGACCCCAAGGAGTTCCTCCACAAGCCACGCACTCCGCTGTGGTTCCCCTGAAAACCTTTCCTGCCTTGGCTTGTCTTGCTGCAAAGCATAATTCTAAAACCACCTTTCCTGGTAACCCTAATGGGTGGGAAAAGATACTTGGAGAGTAAATGATAACTATCATTATCTGAACTCCAACTCCATCAAGCATGGCACGATGAGCTGCAAAGGGCCACTCCAACTATATTATGGAGAGCACTTCATTATATATGACAAGAAGGGAAGAAAAGAATAACTTTACTTTTACTTTTTCCAATCAGAACTTCAGCTATCCATTCATAGGAGAAGGAAATGAAAGCATCTCTGTTAATCTAAATAGATTTTCTGTAGTCATGCCTGAAATTTCATGTGACAACCCTAACAAAGAGTGAATTTTCTCTTATTTTATACACACCGCAGATATCCCAGAGTCTCCCATGCTTGTAAATCTTACCTTCTAGCTTTTGTGTGAGGGATGATTCTTATGAGACTGCTCAGTGTCAGAAAAAAAAAAAAAAGACAAACTGAGGGAGTCATGACCCACAGCTATTTTGTGATCTGGTTAGTGAGACATTATCATGTGTTGACTCTGTTCAATAATTGATAGTTATAGTAGTGACCTAACTCAGGAAGTAAATGATTGACGAATTTCGCTCATTATATCCTGCTTAAGGAGTCAGAGAAATGTGTTAGAAAGAGCCCTTTGAAACTCAGAAAATATTTTTCTTTGACACTCACAACCCTGCGAGAGGGAAAAATGTAACTTGAAAGATTCCTGCTAGGCAAAAATAAAAGACATTCTAGACGCATAGAAACAGGGAAGATCTAAACTGAACTATGTAGAGTTACGCTTTGCTTCTGAATCTGAGATACGGAAGATACTGAAGTGCCTTTTCCAAGACAGGTATGGGAAACTGTTGAGAGGAGGGCTTCTGGTTTCCCCCGGAACACGGGCAAAAACTTAATCTTGCTCTTCCTTGCTGGTGCTAGAATTACTATTGGGGGATATTCCAGTCTAAGCGTCTGGATTGTTTTGAGAATGGGGAACACCTTTACTGTTTTTATTGACAAACACAATATCTGTCCTATGGTAGACACCTAGTCCTTTCCGGGTGAATGAGATCACTCCATGCCTGCACTCTCTTTGCATCCAGGGCATCCCAAGTCTCACAGAGCTGGATATGAGAGGCTATCTGTAGGAGGAGTGACTGGGTAGTAGGGGGGAAGGGAATGGCAACATGCTTTTCTCATGCCTGCTATATTCCTATAATAAGCCTCTGATGTAGAATTTTGATGTCAGGAGGGCTTATTTCTCTTACGCTATTTTCTTGTTTTACACACTATTACTTCTTATCAACCTCCCTGGGTTAAAATAGAGTTCTCTAAATCATGCTGCATACAAAAATCTATATCTTCACATATCCAACTTCTTACTGAAAAATTTCACTTGGATATCTCCATTTGGTTCCTCAAACCTGTAACCAAAACAAACTCAGTCCTCTCCAATCCAGTTGTTCCTCCTTGGTTTCTTATGTCAACAGGTGCCTCCCCCTTCCAGTTGACCCGTACTGCACACAGCTCCATCCGGTCTCTCACTGGTAGCACCCAACCAGGCTTTGGATAAAAATGAGTAGTTCTAAATCTCTCTTCAATCTATTGCCTTCTTTTAATTCCTTTACCTGTCTCTTGTTATTGGTGCTATCTTGCAGGCTTCCGATTACACCCTGTGTACTGTACAACCCATGGACACACAATCTGTGCTATTATCTGTTTAGATGGCAGCCCCCACAGCTTGCTGAGCTCGGCCTGCCCCAACTTCCTCAAGAGCTGCAGCCGCCGCCTGTCCTCACACTACTGCAGCAGGTTTGGAACCTGCTGTCTCCAGACTCATCTCCCTCCATCCACTCTGCCCACTAGCCAGAGGGAGTTTTCAGTGAGATAAAGCTAACTGTCCCCTCCCTGCCTGACCCTGTCTCAGAATTCTTCATTGCCATTTTTACGAGTTTCCTAGGGTTCCCATAGCAACATATTAAGATTTGGTAGCTTAAACCACAGGAATTTATATTCTCACAGTTCTGCAGACAAGAACTGAACATGGCATTTCTTCTGAGGATCATCTCCTAGCTGTGTAGTTGTAGCCAGCTTCTCCCTGGGTCTTCCTTCTGGGTCCTAATCTCTTCTTACAGAGACCTCAGTCACATTGGGTTAGGGCCCTCACCAATGATCTCATTTTAATTGCGTCTTTAAGGACGCTATTTCTAAATGCAGCCACATTCTGAAGTATTGAAGTATTAATGTTTCAATATATGAGTTTTAGGGGATACAATTCAGCACATAAAGATAAAAGCCAACCTCTTTCCCAGGCCCTTCATGATGGAGCTACTCCCTGGCTCTGGCCCTGGCTTTCACCTCTTCCATCTGGTTCTCTCTGTCCAGATCCCCTAGGACCATTGCACCCTCACTTGCCTCCTGCATAGCCTTTCAAAGGTAGTCACTTGGACCACTGCTCCTTTTCTCTGGTCTCTTGTTAACCTGAGAAATGACTATTCATTCTTCACACTTCATGAAGGTCAATGGACCACTTACCTTGATAAGGCTTTTGTGGGCACAGTTACGTTGGGGATAAAGTGACTCTCCTTGGGTCTCCTGTTGAAACCTCAAATTCTTACCAATTACATCACTAACCTCCACTAGGCATAAGCCACTAGGCATAAGCCCCTGAAAACTGTAAAGTCTCTGAGACTCACAGAAATGCATCTTGAACTGTGTCCCTCAGGAGTGGGAGGCCTGTGGGAATGTGGGGTGAGCAGTGGTGTCTCCAGGGCTTCTGAGGTTGCCTGGCACCAGCCAGGCCTAATCTCCATGAGCTTAAAAGCAACTGGGAACTCAGTCATAATGTGGTATTTACATTCTTATAAACCCAAATTACAGCTTGGAAACCATCCATCAGATTCATTTCTGGATAAGTCAAGCAGATAAAAATCTTGCATTATGAATATACATGTCCAAAATATTATAATAAATATCAGTCACATTTGTATCAAATATTAGGCTATCTACTCCAAATATGGTAGTGCTGTGATTATGTGATAAACACGAAATAGGCACAATGGTTGTTTACATTTTGTCTCCAATTTTCCAATAGCAGTGTTTAAATTTAGTGATTTTATATTTTCTCTCATTCAGCTGGCTGTCATTCTCTCTGAAAATCACATTATAAATAACCAACCGAGCAAGAGTGTTTCATACTATTAATTCATTCTCTTTTTTTCTCTTGCTACCTTTTTCTTTTTCATTTGATCAAAAACTCTCAACCTCATCCTCTGTCTTGGGTGGACTGATCTAAACAGAGACAAAATGTGTTCACTTGTACTTAGAGTAAAGGAATATTTATGGTATTTAATTTAATTACTAAAATAAGAAGCTGAAGTCGTCAACAAGGAGGATCTTTTTCTGTGTGGCCCTGAATGTTAAGGTTCACCAGTTTACAATTTCTGAAGTTCAACAGTATTGAGTGTTTGAGGCAACATCCTCAATGAAATTAAGCAATCAGGTGTATGATCTCTATGGCTATATGCACAGAAGATTTCAATAGCAGCGAATGAGTGTCGAAGTACGTGATCCTAATCCAACTCATTAGAACAGAGATTTTGGTCTTCCACTTGCCTCATGCCTACTTTCAGGAACGTTCTCTACTTTTATCCTGTAAGTAATTTATGTTTGCTTTTAAAATTGAAATATAAAAGCAAGCAAAACCAAATATTCAACTGCTAAAAATATTTGAGGAAGATCATGCTGTATTATAATTTTTTATTATTCTATGTTTACACATGTACTTCTATAATATTGTTTTATGTTTTAAATCCATTTATCCTGTATATATAATATGCATGGTAACAGTACCTTATACACAGAATCTGAAAGTCGTCTTGTCCCTCGCCCCAATATTACTCCTCAAATTGACACATCTTTTAAAAATGTCCTGATACTTTGAATAATTTTTTAAGTAACTTAAGATTTTCATAAAAGTAAAGCGTTTATAGCACATTCCCATGTGTCCTTCCTAGTTTCCCTTACTGCTTATGCCTTACATTATTGTGGTACATTTTTCAAAACTAAGAACCTGACCCAGGAACATTACTATTAACTAAACTCCAGACTTAATTTGGACTTCATCAGTTTTTCCATCAATATTCTCTTTCTGTTCCTGGATCCAGTCCAGGGCACCACAATGTACTCGCTTTCCATTTTCTCCTTGGATCTGCAACAGTTTCTCAGTCACTTCTTGTTTTCATGACCTTGATAATCACAAGCAGTCTTGGCTTTAATATTTATTTTTAATAACACATTAATATTCTTTCATGTATGTGTGTTAAAAATACTGAACATACCAAGACTCAGAATTTTGATATAAATATGTCTTGTACGTTACTCCTGTTTTATCATTTTTCATTTGTAGGTGCCATTTGATGTCAACAATCTACATTTTTGAAGTTTAACAGCATTCCATAATATAAAAATTTATTAACTGCTTCTAATGATAGCTATCTCTTTAACCTCCTATAATGAAATTCCAAACTGTGCTGTAATGAACATCCTTCATTAAAATCTCTGGGCATACAACCTCCAGCACCAAAACAAATAAACAAACAAACAAAATCTCTGGGCATGTAATTGATAATTTTGTAAGAATACAATACCAGAAGCTGTCAGGATACAGTATTAGAAGTTATTGAGGTCTTTTCTCTTAAAGAAATTATCCACATGGCCCAATAACTCTCCAAAAAGTTTATGTGTGTTTACACTACCAGTGCTCAGGTATGTAGCTGCATGTTGCCTGCCCAATGACTTCCCCAGCATGGGATGTTGTTGCTTTTCATCTTGGACAACTTCTAGAGGAGAAATGGCTGAGTACAGGAAAGGCTTAATTTCCTTCATGCTTATTAGCTTTATGTTTTTGTCCTTTTTCAAATGTGTTGTTTATGATCATCACCATATTAAGGTGGGGGAGAAGGAAGGAACAGAGCATCTTTTTCCTAATTCATTTATAAGAGCTCTTTCTACCTTTAGGATAGTAACTGCTTAACCCCATACATAGAAATGGCTAACCTTAAGGTATTGCTTTCCTTATTTTTGCCTATGGTATTTATATAAAAGGAAGATTTACATTTTTGTAAGCAAACAACAATCATGTTTCACATTATAATTTCTGTTCTTCATATTATAGTCATATAGCATTTTCCCACACTAGAGTGCTATAGATATTCATCTTTACTTTTTAATCTGATATTTCATGTCTTTTTCTGTCTTTAAATATTTAACCCACTTGTGTTTTGCTTTGGTTTAGTTTGAGATAGGGCTCTCACTTTGTTTTTCCAAATTGTTAAGCAGCTGCCTCACCACCATTTAATGGGCAACCCAGCCTTTGCCCCCTTGATTTGAGAGTCCTTTTAAAATCTCGTACAGAAGAGCTGGAAGCAGACCACCTGTTGGGGATTTCGGGGGAAGTTTCTAGCAAAAATAAATAGGAATAAGCAATAGTTTACAATCCTTCTAGTTTTGTCTCTGCGACCATTTCAAGTTAAATTGTCAGTTTGTGTTGAATGACATAGTCTAAGC
>PVJO010017319.1:0-39456 GCA_004026905.1 Hystrix cristata | reverse complement strand
CACAGCACTGTGAACAGCTCATCACAGGCCAGGAATCAAAAGAGAGCAAGAGGAAAGGGCTGAGGTCCCACCATCCCCCGAAAGGGTTCCACTAGGCCCCACCTCTTGAATTTTCCAGCACCTCCCATGAGTGTGTGCAGGGGACTAAGCTGTGGGAAGAGTCAACATCAACTGGCAGTAGGAGGACACAGGTGGGGGGTTGGGGGCTGAGGAAAGGGCGTCCTACCAGCCAGATGAGGGTGTCCGGGGGATGGCCTTACTGATATTCAATCTGCCACCATGGAGCAAACATGGCTCAAACATCTAAAGGGGCTCAATTTATACTGAGGTAAGTCTAAAGCTATCCCAGGGACATAAGGTGCAGCTAGAGATTATGCCCAAACATGTTGATCTCAGTGTCGTTCACACAGTGAAAAACTAGAAAAAACCTAAATACCCAACTTGAAGTGTAACATAGGAATGATATGGAATATTGTATACTGATCACAGTGTTTTATGCAAAGTTTCTAGGATAAAATGCTTACAAAAAATAATCCAAGTAACAACCACTACAAAAACCCGGGTATAAAATCATATAAAACCTTATAAAGAAAAAAAATGCCCACCTGTGATGGTTGCTGGCTTCTTTCATATCCCTTATTTATTTTGGAAGTTGACTACAGTTAGCCAGCACGTCCCCCACCCCTGGCCTCTGGTGGCCTTGCAGTGGTGGCTGGGTCCTGGCCTGGGCCAAGGGTCAGCCATGCAATCAGCAGCCTCGGAAACTCCACTTGGGTTTACCAGCTGGTGCTAATCTTTTTTTCCAAATAAAATTTACCATTTCAGCCACTTATACAGTTCACTGGCATTGAGTTTATTCATAATGTGCAATGATCACCATTATTCATCTCCAGGACATTTTCATCGTCTCGAACTCGGTACTGTTAAACAATAGCTCCCCGTTTCCTCTCTCCCCAGGCGCTGGGAACCTCTATTCTACTTTCTCTCTCTGAGGTTGCCTCTTCAGTACTTCCTGTGAATGGAATCATATAGTGTATGGCCCTCTGCGTCTGGCTTCTTCCACTTGGCTTGTTTTCAAGGCTCATCCATGCTGGTGTACTCCACTGTCCAGACCTCCCTTTAATTCTTGTGGAACCCAGGACTGGCAGGGTTCCTCCCGTTTAATAGCCGATGAGACTCACCAAAGGAGGAGCCAGGACTTTTCCTCAGCTTGATTCTGAGTCCATTACTCGCTGCAGACAGGTATGTGGTCCATGGCCAGATGAGGCAGCAGTGGTGGTCTGGCCTCTTAACAGAGCACATCTGTGCTGGCCTTATGCACCTCTCTCTCCACCCAGGCCAGAGATAGACAGCACACTCCCCTCAAAACTTTGCTGAGATCACCAGGGTCTTGGGCAAGACTCTCCCATTTCTGGGTATCCTGCCGCAGCTTGGCCCCTTCCCAGAGCACAGCGGGAGGACACCTGGCCTTCCAGCCTTCCTCCCCACCTCTGGATACAAGCCGAGCAGGCCCCACTGCCCATGCGTCATCTTACTTCCCTCCCCGCGTGGCCCTCCCCCAGCAGCCTCCAGGGTCCCGTGGGAGTGTGCACGCAGGGATGGCTGACACCCTGCACAAATGAAGGCCGAGCTGCAGCCCTGGGCCACGTGAGCCCACCTCCACCTGAGGACACCTCGATGCTCTGCCTGCCCACGCTGGGGTCCCAGCCACGGCCAGAAGAAGAGCCTCATCAGGGGCCACCCCCATCCTCCCAAGGGTCTTGGCAGGGCCCAGGCGGTGGGGAATAACTGTGCCCAGAAACAAGCTTTCCAACCCCAGCCTTTTACACCTGCCATGAGAGGCACACACAGCCCGAGAACCCTATTACAATAATGGGTTGATTTGTGAAAAAGCTACCCCTATTAAATGTACATTTTCCACCACCCACTCAAAACAGCTAATTAATTGATAGAGTCCTCTTAAGTATCGTACCTGCTAACAACACACATGAGAGAATGCATTACCTGTGAACGGATGCGGGTAATTATCAGGTTTCTACTCTATTTAATACAGCACGTTGTTACATCACTGCTGTGGCTCTGTAACCCTGGGAACGGGAGTTTCGTCACTCCATGCAGCGTTCTATGCTACAGTGATTGTAACCGATCATTCTGGTAGCTCTGTGCCCATGCTGCTTGTCCCTGTTCGCTCTCTGCCACCATCCCTGGCTGGATAACTGTGGCACTTCCCCAGCAGCCTCCTGCCTTTACTCCTGTCCCTTTGAGCCCCTTCTCCTCACAAAAGTTGAGTAACCTTTAAAATGCAAATCGGGTGGCACAGGCCTGTCATCCTGGCATTCAGAAGGCTGAGGCGGAGGATCTCACAAGATCGAGGCCAGCCTGGGTTACATAGTAAGATCAAGGCCAGCCTGAGCTGCGTAGTAAGATCTATCTCAAACAAACAAACAAAAAACCCAAACGCAAATCAGAGTGAGTCATTCCTTCTGCAAGAGTGCCAAAGGCTTCACAAGGTGACCGGGCTCACCTCACACCTTCTCCATGGCTCATGATCCCCTGTGTGATATGACCCACCACTCCCTGGCCTTGTCCCCCGGCCCGCTGACCTGGCCTCTCATTCCTCAGGCTCAGAGATTCCTCCCTGTGCCTTGGACACCTGCCCCCGGGCCTTTGCACTGGCACACGCTCCCCCACTTCTCTGCCCAGCCCGCCCTTGTCATCACCCACAAGTCAGCACAAGTCTCACTTCCTCATGCCTTCCCCTAACCAGTCTAGCTTATGTGGCCCTGTTGCTCTCCATCATATCATCGTCATTTATTTCTTCATGCTCTTTATCCATCTAAAATTTTATTACAATATTTATAACATCTGAGATAATTTCTCTGTGTTATCTGTTTATACACCAAGGACAGAAACTCTGTATATTTTGATAACCACTCTATTCTCGGAGACTATTACTGACAGTCCATAATATTTGTTAACTAATGGAAGGAGTTTTTTAAAGTACTGCATTGATCCCAGGTCTTCCTTCAGCCCTGCTTTTCCTGCACCTCTGAAAATGAACTGTCCTTGCATGTTGTGTCACCCATTCCAGTGGCTTCCGAAGCTTCCCGATGCCTTAGGTCAACCTTCCTGCGCTCTCCTCAGAATGCGCTCAACCCCATGGGAGAGACTCCGCACAGCCCCCTCCCTGCCACTCGCTCCTCCCACAGGGCTCCACACCCATCCTCCTGCCCAAGCGAGGAGCTCTAAATCAATAGCTTCCCAGGCTAGATTCAAACTTGTGAGCCTCATGCCTCAGTGTTACAGAGAGCTGGGATTACAGGCATGAGCCACTGCACACAACTTGCAAAGTTCTTTTTTATTTAATTTTATTTTATTGACACATAAGGTAACTTGCGTTTGTTCCAGAGATTAGGAAGTAGCATAGTTGGGGGACAGAGTTTAGTCACTCACCACATATCCTGCATGTATTAGTCAGTTTTCCTTCACTGGGACTCAGTACATAACATCCACAACTTAAAAGGAGGAGAAGTTTATTTTGACTTATGGTTTTGGAGACTCAGTCCATGGTTGGCTGGCTCCATGGCAGACACATCATGATGGAAGGCATGGCCAGAAGCAGAGCAGAGCAACAGTACCAGAAAGGAAAGAGCCAGGGACCAGATACGGTTCCCCAGGTCATGCCTCCTCAGCCCACTCAGACACGCCCAGAAATGTGCTTTCCTAGTCCCAGAATGCCTCCCAAAATGATCAAGTTGACAATTAAGATATCACTCTTCCCCTGAAGTATTGTGGGCCGCCTCCTGTCTGGTCCTTGAACTCCATTCTCCTGGCTACACTCAGAGACCCCTTTCTGAAAAGCAGCCTGCTGAGGTGGGTTCATATTCAGAGCCCTTCAGTAGCTTTTGCTGCCTGCAGGACATGGAGCTGTCTGCCTGGCAAAGCCTTGCCTGCCCGCTGCACTGGCCCCTCACAGGCCTCGGGGGACAGAAGACTCTGTAGCCCCATGTACGGGGGACACGGGTCCAGCTAACTGCTGTCAGGCGGGAATTCAGATGCCAGTTTAAGAGAATCCAGAAACCCAGGTTTGGTTAGCTTTTATTTCCAGTGTGAAACCTCTCAGTATTTAAATGCTGGCAGCTAATTAAAAAAAAGAAACTGCAGCTTGCACAGGCCACACAAGGCAGTCTTGGAGCTGCCTCTTTGCAGCCGTTGCCCAGCAGCTGGAGCATGTGGCTGCTCTCTGGCCCCAGGCCTTTGCCTGCCCTGTCTCCTTTGCTGGAAACGCTCCCTGCCCCCCGCCCTGCCTGCCTCCTGCCTCAATATGTCCTTGTCAGGCCAACTCCAGCTCCTTTGTTTCCAGGTCTGAGGTACGTTCCTGAGGACTGACCGAGGGGCTTCTCGAGACCTCCTCCCATCCCAGCTTGTGTCCCTCTGCAGAATGGTTCTGGGCTGTGTCTTCCGCTGGGCTATGAACCCCTAAAGGGCAAAGATGAGTCTCCCAGTGTCAACATGGCAGGTAGGGACCCCTCAACAGATACAATTTATCTGCGATTTTCCCTCCATCATCTCAGCTCTGCTCAGTCGTCACTGCCCCGTGTCTGACCACGGACATTGCTGTGGCTCCAGGATCCAGGGTTAGTGCCAATGACCGTCATCCTTCTGCTGAATCACCAGAAGGTCTCAGCAGCCCCTCAGTATGCCACCATGCCCACCTTTCTCTCCTCCCCTTGTCTCTTCCTGTGAGCACCCCATGAAATTACATTATCACAAGAAAGGTGACTACAGGACAATTAAGGTGTCTCACATACAGACAGATGACATCCACATAATTTTATTACAGTACATTGTTACAATTGTTCCATTTGATTATAGTTATTATTAATTCCTTACTGTGCCTAATGTATGAGTTGAACTATCATAGTTATGTATGTAGGAAAAAACACGGAGTTCAGCAGCCTCTGAGGCTCGAGGTATCCACTGGGGGTCTTGGAATGGAGCTCCTGTGAGTAAAAGGGGACTTCTGTATTTGTGGGATTATGAATGTATCTCTGACCTTTATGAAAACAGCAAATATTTTCTTTTCAAGGCATTATAACAAGCCACAAGAAATAGGAATATGGGTTAATGTTGTCTCAAAAATGAATCCTTAGGCTTAGAGTCAAGGATTGCTTGCTACTTCAGGAAAGGACCAACAGGAAAAAGTAGATGGTGCCTGCATTTTATGGGCAGATTCTCCAATTGCTGATTGGTCAGGGTTTGCCATAAGCGCCAGGTGGATTCACTCTGCCTGCCCTAGTTCTGATACACACATCCACTTGCGCTAGCTAGCTAGCACTCAGAAATTAAAGTATTACAGTCAGCTGGCTCATGTGATCTTTGACAAAAGGAATAAAAACAAACACTGGAGAAAAGATAGCCTCTTTAACAAATAGCACTGGGGAAAATGGTTAGCCATGTGCAAAAGAATGAATCTAGACCCATATCTCTCACTCTTTTCTAAAATCAAATCAAAATGGATTAATGACTTAGACATAAAAACAGAAACACTTAATCTGCTGGAAGATAAAATAGGCAAAACTCTTGAAGGCATAGGCTAGGCAAGGACTTTCCAAACAGAACACCAATTACGCAAGAAATAGTATCAAGAATTAACAGATGGGATTATATCAAATTAAAAATCTTCTACATGGCAAAGGAAACAACCAACAGAGTGAAGAGAAAACCTAAGGATGGGGAAAACATTTACCACCTACTCCTCAGACAGAAGACTAATATAGAATAGACTAATAGAAGACAAGTCTAGAATATAGAAAGAACTAAAACAAAAATTAGACTCCAAAAAACAAAAGACCCAATCCAAAAATAGGCATTGAAATAAATTGACACTTCTCAAAAGAAGAAATACAAATGGCCAATAAGTATATGGCCCCTTCAGCCATTAGAGAAATGCAAATCAAAAAACACTGAGATTCTGTCTCACTCCAATAAGAATGGCTATCATAATGAACTCAGAAAACAACAGATGCTGGTGAGGCTATAGAAGAAAGAACTCTTCTACATTGTCAGTAGGAATGTAAACTAGTAAAACCACTATGGAAGTCAGTGTGGAGTTTCCTCAAGACACTGAAAACAGAAATCCATTTGACCCAGCTATACCTCTCCTGGGTATCTTTCCAAGAGAGTTAAAGTTGTCATGTTACAGTGATACACACACACATCTTTGTAGAAACACAATCCACAATAGCTGAATTTTAGAAATGGTCTACATGCTCATCAATAAATGGATAAATGGTATATCCATTTGGTATATATGCACAATGGAGTACTACGCGGCCATGAGGAAGGATAAATTTGAGTCATTTGTAGGAAAATGGATGGATCTGGAGACCATAATGCTAAATACAGTAAATCAGACACATAAGGTTAAATATTTCTTCATTTCTTTTATATGAGCAACCCAAAATATAAATAATTTAAAGAGCAAAATAAAGGAGAGATGGTAGGAAGCAGGGAGTAGAGTTTTTGAAGATGAGAAGGTGACCTGGGGAAGGAAGGACAGGAGTAAAAATGATCAAGATGCCATATGTACCAATTCCCCAAAACGAAT
The DNA here is from genome assembly GCA_004026905.1 of Hystrix cristata. Taxonomy (NCBI): domain Eukaryota; kingdom Metazoa; phylum Chordata; class Mammalia; order Rodentia; family Hystricidae; genus Hystrix; species Hystrix cristata. Next base: position 32,846 of record PVJO010017319.1, on the reverse strand, counting down.
GTAATTGTTTTGCATTGAAAATGTATACTAATAAAAAAAGAATCAAATCAGCTGGCCTATAAGCAGAGCATTATACAGGTGGGTTTTGGGCCATGTACTTTAACCAAACAAGGTGGAGAAGGCTTCTCCTGAGATAGAGTCTGGCGGTTTCGCACTTTGCAAATTGTGTGCCATCAACAAACAAAATGATAAACTTTTTAAGTGTTTGGAGAAACTGTTATCCCGTTGGCAGAGGTTTCCCAAGACCCCTCAGTGCTGCTGGACTCCGGGGCCTCAGGAGGCAGCAAGCCTTTGCCCTCCAGGACATCTGGAACCTGGAAATCAAACACACCTGAGTGTGGCCCTCAGCGCTCCATGGAAGCAGCCAGGAGGAAGAGGCCAGTAGGCACCTGGCCAGCTGTTTGCAGCTGTCCACCCAGCCCCAGGGAGATTCTGGGGGTCCAAGAGAACCTTGCACCAGGGAGAAATGTTATGGGGCATTCAGATGCTATTTTAATACTGCTTCCATCTCACTGTGTAATTATTTTTTCTTTCACCTCTTCATTTTCTTGTAACTCATGTTACTGAAGCAGATTCCTTGCAAAAGGAACAGTCAGGCACAGAGGCATTCTTCAGACGCAGGAAGAGACAGGTTTTAGCCCAATACCAACACCCAGGGAACAGCCCCAAGCCCAAGGCCCTTCCTCAGAAACTTCTCCAACACGCTGGGCCTGCGCATGACCATTTCAGTGCCCAGCACAGTCCCTGGCAGCTTACATGGCAGCTGAATGAATACTGAGGGATCAAGGATTGAATCCAAGCGTCTTCTCTAACCCCGTCGACAGCAAACACCACCGGCAGTCGCGACCTTCAAGGAGCCAATGTCTGTACCTGTCTTGACCTTTCCCAGGGAGAGAAGACTGAACTGCTGGAGGCGTAAGTCAATATTTAAACATCCCGGAGAATCTCCCAGGGTGATGTGGAAAGTTCCCTCCGCAGATGGACTTTTTTTTTTTTTTTTAAGAAGGAGGAGCTTATTTTGTTCCCATGGAGGCAGCCCAGGGTTTCCTGAGTTAGAAAGGGGCTTAGTTCTGTGTCCCCTGGGGTGGGGGGGTGGGGCTGTCTTCTGCCAGGCGCGAGCCTGCACACTCACCATGGCAAAAAGAAACTCAGTTAAAACACATGCACACATGCACACACACACACACACACACACACACACACAGAAGAGGATGAGGCACACTATAAAGTTGCGGGGGATGTTACAGTCTGTGACCGGCGTTTCCCAGCCAATTTAGAATTCATCATCATACCCGGCACCACTCGCACGGTGGCTGGGATCCAGCTGGATTTTCCGTTCCCATATCTGCAAACCTGTAAGCTGTGAAGCAGGAAGTTGCTAGAGGAGAGGCAACTGCCGGGCTCCAGGAATAGCAGGGCATCAATTCACGACACTGCGCAGTTTCCAGAGGTGGAAAACTCCTCCAGGACACTGCTCACCTCGTGCCATTCAGGCCCTGATTCTCCCATCTCTGAGTCCCTCCCCATCTCCGCAGGTTCTCGTGCGATTATGAAGGGGTGATCTTGCCTGGATATTTTAAAACCTCTACCACGGCACTGCACAGTACCTTAGAAAACGACTAAGCACCACACCCCTGGAGCGGCGGACAGGTGCCTGCTTTACAAATTCAAACAGATGCAGTTTGCACGCTGCCCGAACCCTCCAGTCCTCTCTGCCTTGGGCCCTGCTGCAAACCTCGCAGCCCGTTCCCTGAGTCGGAACCTTAATGAGCGTCTGTGGCCTGGGGACACGCAGTGCACACTCCCAGCCTCTCGCTCTTGCACTTCCTGCTCCCTGTCCAGGAAACGCTGCTCCGTCATTGCAGTCTAATGAATGCCCCTCGTCCTGTAAAACTCCATAGCAAGGCTACCTCCTGGTGACAGCTTCCTCCCCTGGCTGGAACTTTTATACTTGGCAGATCATCTTCTCTATCTCTGCAGATATGCCTCACTGCTGCCTCCCTCTTGCAAGCTTCTTTCCCTTCTGTGCGCATGCGCGCACGTGTGTGTGTGTCACTGAGGACTGAATCCAAGGCCTTCCCTGAGCTACCTCCCAGTCTTTTTTCCATATTATTTTTAAATGCTAAGACAGGACCCAGCTAAATCATTGAGTTTCCCAGGCTGGGTTTGAACTTGCAATCTTCCTGCCTCAGCCTCCCAAAGTGCTGGGATCACAGCTGCATGCCACCATCCCTGGCTTCTTACAAGGCTTTTACAGGCAGCAGATGGCGCCTTTTTCATCCACGTATCTGTGGTTATCTGCCCTGACCCCCGCAAAGAGCAGGTGCTCAGATCGCATCTGAGGACCCGAACCTGACTTGTGGAAGTGCTGCCGAACGCCGGTGGCTGCAAACTAGATCTTCAAATTCTTCCTCTCTTCTGGTATTCTGGGTCACATCAGGGTGACCACAGTTAGCAATAACGTATTGTCTATTTCAAACTAGCTAGAAGAGAGGACCTTGAATATTGTCCTCACAAAGTGATAAATATTGGAAGTGATGGATATGTTAATTGACTTATTCGATCATTTCCCAATATACACATGTATCAAAACATCATGTTGTAGTGCAGCATATGCACAATTATTATGTGTCCATTAAAAATAAAATGAAACTTGAAATTCTCAAGGTCGAACAAGTTGAAGTTCTAACAGAGGCAGCTTCTTTTCCTGGTGAGATTCAAGGCAGTGTCTGCCATCGTTTTCCCGCTTTTCTCCCTGCGTCTGATGTCTCCTGTGCCCAGAGCTGGAGCTGTGCAGAGGGAAACAGGCCAAAGGAGCCCTGAACTTCTCATGGCGTCCCACAGAGCTGCCCGGGCTCCTGCTGAGGCAGACAGCCTGTTAGGTGACTGCCAGCCCCCAGGCTGGGCTCATAGCAGCCACACACTGAGTGACGCTGCACCAAGAAGCCTGCCCGGGTCACATCCAGAGGCTGAAGCTCAGCCCTTTGGGAACTGAGCGCTGCTTTCCTGCCATTGCAGCTATCTGTCACCCTTCCCCCCTTTCTCCAACCTTCCAAGCTGCTCTTACCCTGGAAAGGGTCAGCCGGGTCCACACCCTTGTTCAGGCCGTGCCCTTCGCCTAGGAGGCCTTTTCCACCTGACCAGCTCTGTCCTCTCACAGGGTCCCTCACAAATGTCCCTCCCCCTGTGACTCGGTCTCCTCCCTGGTACAGTCATGATGTGTCCCAATCAGCACACATGCCACACTGTGTGCTGATGATCACCGCTTCTCCATTTCCTGCCTCTCTCTGCCCACACGGTCCCAAGCACGGGAGTGTGTGCTCTTGTCCTGGGCTTCCCTTGGGGTGGGGCTGTGTTTTGCACACCTCAAGCGTGCCAGGCAAGCTCATGGGCACAAGAGCTGCCGTCCCTAAGGATGCAAAGAAAATCCTAGGAAACAACTTCCCTGGTCCATGCCCTTTTCCGGGAAGAGCAAGTTTTAAATTCTTTCCTTTCTTTAAAAAAAAAATCTTTCGCCAGTATTTCTGCAAGTGACTGTGTACAATTACTGCAAATGCTACGGATGGGCAAATAGGCTAACCATGCTGAAGACATTAACTCAACACGAAGTCTGATATGGGGGTTATTTAAGCAGGCTCCTGAGCAGAGATCGCCAGACATTTTTATGGGAAAAATAAAAATTTAGCTACCCTCTTTTCCACCAATGAGAAATTGTTGCCTTTTCCTAGTTTACAATTCTTAATTTAAAAAAAAAAGTTGGAAAGAAAGCCCTGAAACTAAGTGTCCAAAGCATCTTATGAAGGTAGGAAAAGGAGGCAGCACACTATTTAAAGGCACAACTGCTTCTACGATTGGGCTTATTGTCTGACCAAGCCCAGGTATTATTCTTAAAAATTAGATTGTTTTGAAGACACCTGATATACCTAAAACCTCAGTTCTGATAAATGGGGTTCTCCAGTACAAAAACAATATCTCGGTCAAAATCACCTGCTGCACCCAGTTTTCTTCCCTAGCAGACAGGGCCCCAGGGGAGGCTGCGGAGAAGGGGCCGGTCCAGAGGATGCCCTACGAGATGGGTTCCCAGAGCCATTCCCTTCCCTCTGTGCAGGGCGCAACAAACTGCTGGACCAGATGCCAACAGCTAAAACGCAACTGCCCTGTTTCTCACCCAACACTCGCTTTCACCAGATGAAGGGCTCAGATTCATGGAGAGGAGACAAATATTCCAGGCCATTTTTTCAGACACTGACAAGAAGTAAATTAGGAAATCATGTAAGTACAATACACGAGCCATCCCTTCCTATTGATCACATGTAATTTACATCTTAGAAAGATGTGAATTCTTGCATTCTCACTCCACAAGGAAAATCTCAATGATTTATTCATTTCAAATGAAAAATAGAAGGTAGATGAGAAGAATGACTTCACAGACTGCATCGTTCTCGGGGCACTGGTGCGAGGCTCTCTCGCATACTGCCCGGAGGCCTCCGTGTTCAAGTCCCTCTAATTAACAAGGTGAATCAGGCGGCAGCTCTCTAATTAGTGAGCATGACAAGCCAGCGGAAACAGGCAGGCAGACTGGTGCACAGAGCTGGCCAACAAAGGCACAGCACATTCCAAGTGGAAAATACAGATTTCTTCTAAATAACTATAAAAAGTAAGATGGTGGGGGGATAATGACCCACCTAATTTTAATGCTCAGGGCTCCCGTATATTTCTTATTCATTCTCAGGGATAGCACCTTGCTAAGACGAGGTTTGCCCCGGCTGTTTGTACAACCTCTCCAGGCTCTCTGAAAACACAGGCATCTAATTTTTTAAAATTGTACTGTGGTCAGTAGAGTTAACATGAGATCCAGCCTTTTAACAGTGCTTAAGCACACGAGACAGGATTGTCAATTGCAGATGCAACGACGTACAGCAGATCCCTAGAACATATTCATCTTGCTTAACTGAAACTCTTGGCTCATTCATTAGGAACTACTCATCGTCCCCGCCTCGACCCTGGCAACCATCATTCAACTCTATGATGCTCTGAATTTGACTATTTTAGAGATAAGTAGAATCATGCAGTATTTGTCTTTCTAAAGAACACAGGCATTTTGGCTTGAAATAAGAATCAGCATCTCAATTTGAGACTTATGATTTCTGTGTGTGTGTTTCAGTCCAAGAAGCAGTGCTTGCCATTTATCTTTATTCCTAATTCTCCCTAAAACCAGAGATGTCTGATATGAAACCCTATTTGGTGATTTACTCGATGTCATTCAGTCCCACTGGACACTCTACAAGGAGCCCCCAAATGGCAGAAACTGGTGGAAAGGTTCACTTTCCAAAAGACCACATTTGGGAAAGCAGCCCGGCTCAGGGTGAACTGGGCTCCAGCTGGCAATGGGCTTCGCTTGCCAAATCTTTGCCCTGATTTTACCTGTCTTGGCTTATCCACCAACCAGAAGTTTTCCTTCCTGAATTGTTAACCAGTCTGAGTGTGCCCAGCACTGGGTGGAGGGTGGGAGGGGGTCCCGGGGGCGCTGCCAGGCCAACTCTGTCCCTGTATCAGCCAAGCTGCCCGAGTGTGAGCTGCAGCCCCCACAGTGCGACTGTGTGCTAAGAGCCCATGTCTGTGGAGGCCCCAGAGTTCGTGCTTATCTCCTGATTGGTGGCCTCAGAGGACACATGGGCGCTGTCCCTTGCAGCCTTGCGGGTCTAGTTTCACAGAGGACTCTGGACGACCTCTGAGACCTTTATATTCTAGCAGCTTGCAGCGGAGTTTGGAAGGCATTTTCTTTTAGCATCAGGGACTAGGTATCAGAGGCTAAGAATAGTCTTAAAAACAGAGAACAGGGGAGGGGAAGGGGGGAAACATCATGTACAGGTACAAAATAACCATGTTGATTATGATCATTATGTATACAATGTACCAATACATGTTCTTGGTAAAAATAAAAATTAAAAAAAATTAAAAAAAAAACAAAAAACGGAGAACATACTGACAAACACCTATTGGACACCAGCTCCTTTGCCAAATGCTGTGCTGAGCATCTCCTCGAGAGCAGATCTTGTTGTTGCTGTAGTTTGATAGTCTGGGAAACTGAGGACCAAAAGGGTGCAGAAGTCTTTCTTCAGTTAGAAAACACCTCTGGAAGCAGAATAAGAAATCCGGGTTCAAAACCAGCCCACACCTGTCCTTTCTAAGACTCGTGTTCTGGGCTCTAGACCTGCAGGCTGAAGAGCGTCACCTGTAAAACTCACTGCCCTTCTCAGCAAAAGGCAGGTCACGGCAGCAAACCCTAACACCAAGGAGTGACTCGGCAGTTCTTCACGGTGAACGGTCCTCCTTCCTCTCCAGAGAGAAATCAAAATGACAGGTTTAGAAAAGCGGGGGCCCTTTTCCCAGCAGCCTCACCCCGCACCGTCAGTCCCTGGAAGACTGAAAGTTGTAACTCACCATTTCAAGGCAGATATGTGAAAGAGATCTGAAAAGCAGCCACCGACATGTGGACCAGGCAAAGGAGAAGCCAGAGGGAAGCGGTGGCCATGCGGGAAGCTGAACTTGCTGCCAGCCTGCTGCCACCTGGGGCTCTACCCACCGTGACAGCTTCCTGCTTACATTTTCCCTAGCGTTTCTCTGTGTGTACTATAGCTTGAATGATCCTCCAAAACACATGTTAAGATGTAATTGCCACTATAACAGCATTAAGAGGTGAGACCTGGAAAAGGAGATTAAATCGCGAAGGTTCTGCCCTCATGAGTGGGTTGCATCATGGGAGTGGGCTGGTGGTGGTGGGTTTGCTGTGAGCCAGCCCCCTCCTGCCGCTCTCTCCTCTCACATGCACTCACCTGCCCTCCCACCGCAAGGAGGTGCTTGCCAGGCACTGAACAGGTGCCCAGGCCCCACTCTTGGACTTCCCCCCTCCAGGACTGGGAGCCAAATAAACTTCTAATCTTTGCAAATTTCCTAAGTGGGGCATGGCGGCACACTCCTGTAATCCCAGCACTTTGAGAGGCTGAGGCAGGAGGATTGCAAGTTTGAGCCCAGCCTGGGCAATTTAGTGACCTGGTGAGACCCTGTTTCAACAAAATAAGAAGAAAGGGCTAGGACTGCAGCTCAGTGTGAAGGCCCTGGGCTCAATTCCTAGTACTGTAAAAAAATTTTTTAATTACCTAGTGGCAGGTATTTTGTGACAGCAACAGAAAATGGACTAAGACAGCGGCCTAAAGAAGTAAATGCCAGAGCACTCAGCACAGAAGGGCATCCAGTAACTGTGAGTTGGAAGCAAGGACTTTGTCTCCATCACTTGAGTGGGTCTGAACATGATGGAGCAAACAGATGACAGAGGTGCTCTCAATAAATGAACATCTGGGAAGGAATGAGAAGCAAAAAGGTGCCATCAATTCATTTTTTTTTAAATTTTTATTCTTTATGCCTTTGGACAAGTCATGGTCTCACCATTTTCAATCTACAAAATGAGAGAAAATCTGTCTGCCTCATTGAATTGCTTCCAGAATTAATACTTATAAAAATGTAAGTCTAGGAAAAAAGCATGTGGAATTGTGAAACAAGGACTCTTTCAAAATGTAGTTAATTAGCCAGGCATGGTGGCACACGCCTGTAACCTCCGTACTCGGGAGGTTGAGGCAGGAGGATCACCTTGAGTTCGAGGCCACCCTGGCTGGGCTACACAGTGAATTCAGGGCAGCCTGAACTACATAGCAAGACCCTGTCTCAAAAAACAAAACAAAACAAAATGTAGTTAATTATTTCCTCTGAAGGTAGTATTATAGATAAAAGCATATAATATCCTTATGGTAATTCTATGTTTTTTACTTGGTCAAAATTTGATTATTTTGCTTGATAACAAATATTTCTGCCTCGAACCTATGGGAGTGAGTCATCTGAGATAACTTGCTACAACTCTTTTTGCATTAAATATGTGAGGCTTTCAAACTTTCATTTAAAAAATTGATGGCACACTTTTGAACAAATAATTTAAAATGTCCAAGCCGAGTATAGTGGCACATACTGTAATCCCAGCCTTCTGGGAGGCTGAGGCAGGAAGACCGCAAGTTTGAATCTATTCTGGGCAGCTCAGCAATTTATTGAGACTCTGTCTCAAAAAACTAAGAAAGGGCTAGGATGTAGCTCAGTGTGAAGGCCCTGGGTTCAGTACCCTGGTATAGAAAGAGAAGGGAAAGGGGAAGAAGAAGAGGAGGAGGAGGAGGAGGAAGAAAAGGAGAGGGAAGAACAGGAGGAAGAGAAGAAGAAGTCTAAACTTTCTTAATGAAACATTTTTAAAATAACAATTTTTTAGGGACTTGCAAAGCAATGAAATAAACAGGCTAAGTTAACTTCTGCTTGGGGCAGAATGGTAAATACTCATTTAAGAAAATTATAATTTGTCTTCAGGAATATCTTTTGGTGCTAATGCCTTCTGTATACATACCCCGAAATGCTTCTTTTATCTAGAAAGACCTTCTTTTAAAAGCACTAGACAAAATTTATTTGGCCTACAAAATATTTGTTCTTGCTGGTAGACATTGGGAAAGTCACAGCCAGAAAGTCACCTAGGACCACACAGATAGTTTGACAGTCTTAGCACATGGCTTTTCCAGCAATGTCAGAGACAAGGTCAATTGTAAGTACAGCTTTGATTCAGAGTTTCTTGGTGAAAAGTCTGGCAAAGCATATTCTAAGGTTGCCATAAAAAAAAACCTACCACAGGGTACCTTAAACCAGAGAAATTCATTGATTCACAGTCTAGGAGCCAGAAGTCCAGGACCCAGGTATGACTTAGGGTTGGCATCTTCTGAAAGGATTCTCCAGAGTCTGTCTCCCCATCCACCTTGAGTGGATCCATCCTGCTTCTAAGAGGTCCAGCTTTTCTGAGACATGCCTGAGAACTACCCTATGGGCAAGATAACAGCAAAGAACACAGCTTTTATTCAGTTCTTTTAGATTTCATCATTTATCTCTGGGATCCATTCTTTTTTCTCTCATTTCTAATTTCTTGGGTACATTTTTGTGGTCACCAGCTACACACCCATCACGTCCCAAAGAGTATATTTACCTTAATTTATCCTCACACTTGCTCTTTTGACTGTAACCTTACATTCAGTGCCGTATTAGTGAGTTTTTTGTTACTATAACAAAACACCAGAGGCAGGCTACTTTATAGAGGAAAGAGATTTATTTGACTCACCATTAGGAGGCTAGAAATCTAGACAGCATGATGCAGGTTCTCACAAGGGCTCCTCTTTGCTGCATTACATCATGGGGGTGAGTATGTAGCTCTGTGTCTATGTGATCTCTCACTCTTCTTATAAAGTCACCAGAATTCAATCACATGGCCTAATCTAATCTGATTACATCCCAAAGGTCCCACTTCTGAACACCTTAGTCAGATTCATCTCCAGCCTGTCAATATCATTATCGTGTGACTTCAGGGATTAAACTGCATGAGTTTAAGGGATGGACGGGAGCTGGGGCGGGCAAATGATATTTGAACCACAGCAGTGACCTTCCTTAGGAGAGGTCCTGACATCTCCTCTCTGCATTTCTTCCCTTGGGTTTAGGGGCCGACCAAGCAAACTCCCCAAGGTCCACACACAGACTCTAAGGCAGCAGAAGCAGGTGTGAGTACATGAGGAGCCAGGAGGAGCAAGCTCTAGTGCCTCAAGCACCAAGGCTGGGGGTTACAGGTGAGGGCAAGAGCAAGCAATACTACAAGAACGTCTTCCTTCCTTCCTCCCTTCCTCCTTTCCTCTCTCTCATCCTCCCTCCCTTCCTTCCTTCCTCTCTTCCTTTCTTCTTTCCTTTCTTCCTTCCTTCCTTTCTCTTTCTTTCAGTACTGGGAATAGAACCCAGGGCTTAGCACTGAGCTACATTTCTAGCCCTTTTTATTTCTTATTTTGAGACAAGGTCTCACTAAGTCACTAAGTTACCCAGGTTGGACTTCAGCTTGCAGTCCTCCTGCCTTATAAGACCTCCCAGAGTGCTGGGATTACAGGCCTGGGCCACCACACCCAGCATGAACCAGAACACAAGTAGCTCTTGGACAAGGATCTGCAACTCCATCTTTTCTCTCTCATGTTTCTTAAAAATTTAAATAGATGACTGATTTTTCCAAGTCTACAATCAGTCATACATGTCTCTATTAAAGTATAATGATTTGAGTATAAGTAAGAATTAATGGCATTAATAGGTTTTATTGAAGTTTAACATGTGGGTAGAATATTTGACCAGATAGAATTGTCATTATTTTTAAAATAGGAATGCCTTACAAAAGATTCCCCCAGATATTAGCACATTTAAACAGTGTGCCTACAATGCTTGTGCGTAACAGCAGAAACCACACCCCAGATGGGGTTTCCTTCCTTCTGTCCCAAACAGCAAATTCAGTGATGAAGACAAAGGAGCCAGAGCCAAGCTGAATCCACAGCAACTGGCACCAAAAAGCTATGCGATTCCACCCATGAAGAGACCTGTGAGGGCTCTGAAATAGCAAACTGAAAGGCACAGAGGTTAAGAGCAAGAGGTTTCCAAGTCATCCAGTCCTGGGTTTGAATTCCAGCTTCTTGGCCATTAACATCCCTTAATTACTCTCAATTTCAGTTATGCAAAATGAGACTAATGATATGTGTGGAAAGAATTAAGAGAAGTGGCACATCCAGAATGCCTGGGAAGGTGAAAATGTTTAAAATTCTTTAGCCATCATCGACCACATCATGACAAAGACTTTCCATTTGTCTGGCCAAAGTCAACTTCAATGGCTGAAATCCAGGGGAACTGGTCTGCGCCCTGCACTCTCGCTACATGGCCCGAGACTCAAGCCGGTAAGGTCTCACCTCCATGTGAATTCATCCATTCACTCACTCACTCATTCATTCATTCGTCTTTGAGGCGGAGTCTTCCTATGTTGCCCAGACTGGTCTCCTGGGCTCAAGTGACCCTCCTGACTCACTGCCCCACCCACAGCTTCCTGATCTCAATAAAAGGATCAGATGTCCAAACGCAAAGGCTTGGAGTCACTCTTTACCCTCCTGTGCCTCATACTTCGTGTCCAGTCCATCTGCACATTCTGTCTGTTCAGCCTTCAAGATGTAGCAGGCGCCCACGGCCACTCTCCACCTTACCACTCCACCTGGTGCAGGCACCAGCTTCCGCTCCCAGGTTGGGGGCAGCCCCTACCCAGCCTCCTGCTTCCACGCAGATCTCTCATGGTCTATATCAACACAGCAGCCTGAATAGGCCTACAATCTACCGGGTCAGGTCCCAGCTCCTCCCTCACTCCACCCCACAGTAGATCTCTGCCTGCCGCAGAGTAAAATCTGTTCATGCTGGAGAATTAAATTTGCTCACTGGTTATGTGTTTTGTTGTCGTGTTGTTTTTAGATCCCTGCTATATTTTGGCAAGAGATGACGATGGCTTGGACTAAATGATAGTGGTGGGGATTGAGAGGGGCAGACGGCAAAAGAGACGAAATAGAGAAGGGAAAAAAAGGTGTGCACTCATATCTAACAAAATGTTCTGTTACTGTAACTCCTACCACTTCTTAGCTTAGGAAATCCTCTCTTCTCCACAGATTTGATGCATTTCACTTAAGATTTTTGTATGCTCCTAATAGGGTGAAAATTTTTCATCTGCTGCTGTTGTCTCTAAGCCACAAAGATCCCTGGAACTCTTTGCATCCGTTGAACAAAAAAGGCTCTGGAAGAAGAGGGGAGAGCCAGAACGGGAGTATGGTAGAAGCCCGTTGGATGCCAGCCCACCTCCCTTAAATTTATACAGAATGAGGAAAATATTATTTATAGATATTTTTAGTCAAAACAAGTATCTTCTTGTAGCCAGGATCAAGATTAAAAAATGTATTACCATCAAAAAATTCAGGAGGATATTCAACAAAGATAGTCAAATTTATCTGTTCATTCTGAACAACTGAAATTTCTGATCAATAGGAAGATTTATTGTATTTTCATCAGCTTTATAAATCTCATAAAGAAATTCTAATTTATTGTAGTGGTTCCTCCCAAATATGTAAAAGATTCTCTTCCAACTCTCTTAATTTACACACTCACATATTATAAGAGAGACAGATTTTGGAGAAAATCAATCATGCTGTTTACATTAAGAATGGAAATAATGGCACTTATTTACTTTTTTAAAAATGTAACTGGAGGGAGGAAACATTTTTGAACAACATGCTAAGCAGCATCTCATTATTCAGTTATGATGATATCCTTGCAAGTCAGAAAACTCTTTAACAAGCCAGAAGATTAGGTATTTCCCACGCAAACAGGACATTAAAAATAGATATTCAAACAAGGCTTCTTCAGTCATCTCGACACCAATTAGTGATACACTGCTTAATTTACACAGAAGCTGTGTTTACAGAGTATGATTGTATCTTACTTAGCATTATGTTTTTTGACGATTTCGAAAGACGTGAATTTTTGTACCTCTTTGGGCAACAGACTACATGGATGGAAAATAGTGCCCCTGATGTGAGCTTGCTGTCTACCTTACCTGAGAGGAAGAAAGCAATAAAAATCAACCTCAAGTCCAAAAGAAGGCCCCAGCTAGGACCCCAGGTCAAGTGTGAGTTTATCCAGACATGGCTCAGCCAGCCAAGCTCCGAGAGCAAGGTTGTTTTCGGATGTGATCTAAATTTAAGTCTTCTAGACCAATTTTTATCTTTCAGTGAGTACCACTAACTTAGGAAAAGCAGCATAAAAGGGTTTGTACAGAGTGGGGTCCTTTTCCTGCATCCTAGCTTTTCCTATTTTAACTATTCACAGTTGCATTCTAGAATTCAGTGAACACGAACATTTGTAACACAATTTCAGGAACCCAGATCAGAAGCCATTCTGGTCTCATCTTTCTTGTTCTATACTTGCTGCACAAAGTTTCCCCCATCAGAGGTACAGTTTGGATATGGTCTAACTGTTTCCCTCAAAGGCCCGTGTGTTAAAGGATTGGACCCCAGGGAGGCACTATCGGGAGGTGGTGGAAACTTTAAGAGGTGGGGCCTATTGGGAGGGCTTTAGGTTGCTGGGGTGTGCAGTGGTTCTTGTGTGACCCGTTGGTAGTTCTCACATGACAGTATACCTGTAACTAGGAAGTAGTTAAACAAAAGGAAAAAACAAAACAGAAAAAACAAAGGAATCAGCAATGGAAAAATAATGCAATGACAGGATTCAATAAACACCTTGCAACAGTAATTGTCCGTGTCAATGATCTTAACTCTTCAATCAAAGACAGAGACTGGCCAATTGAATTAAAAAATGCAACCATATATTGCCTACAGGAGACACACCTCATTCTAACAGAAGTACATAGACCAAGGGTGAAAGGGTAGAAAATGACACCGCATTCAACTGGACCCCCAAACCAAGCAGGAGCAGCAATCTTATCTTCAGACACAACAGACTTCAAGCCAAAACTGGTTAGAAGAGACAAAGATGGGCACTACGTGCTGGTAAAAGGAACAATTCAACAGGAAGCGATAAAACTGTAAACATCTAAGTCCAGAAAGTTGCCACATCCAGCTTCATAAAACAAAAACTACTACACTTAAAAAGACAGATAGACACTAACAAATCATAGTGACGGACTTCAATACTTCATTCTCACAATTAAACACGTCAACCAGACCAAAAAAAAAAAATCAGCAAAGAAACATCAGAGATAAACCACACCACTGAACAACTGGACTTAACAGATATCTGAAGAGTGTCTCATCTAACAACAACAGACTACACATTTTTCTCAACAGCACACAGAACTTTTTCTAAAATAGATCATATCTTAGGCCATAAAGATCCTCAAATAAATACAAAAGAATTGAAATAATCCCCTGCATACTATCAGATCCTAGCAGAATGAGGCTAGATAAGAAGCCACAGAAACTACACAAACACATGGAGAGTAAATAATACATTATTGAATAATCAATTGTTCACAGAAGAAATCAGGGTAGAAATAAAAAATTTTCTAGAATCACATGACAGTGGAAGCACAACCTACACAAACCTATGGGACAGAATAGAAGCATTTCTAAGTGGGAAGTTTATAGCGATAAATTCACACATAAAAAATAGATAGATACCCAAGAAATAACCTAATGGTGCAGGTCAGCGTTCTAGAAAGACAAGAGCAATGCAAATCTGAAAGTAATACTAGGAAAATTATACAGAGTAGAGCATAAACTAATGAAATTGAGACTAAAAAAATACAAAGGATCAAAAGTTGGCTCTTTGAAAGGATCTAGGGATGAGGAGAGATGGGAGGGAAAGGAAAACAAAAATGATCAAGATGCAATATATAGATACGTACAATTCCCTCATGATGAATGTATTTATTTGTATCACAAACGTATACTCATGAAAATTGAGAAAAAGAAGGAGGAGGAAGAGGGAGATGGGGGGAGGAGGCAAGAGAGTCACAAGTTCAAGTCTCATCTGGGAAATTTAGTGAGATCCTGTTTTAAAATAAAAAACAAAAAGGGCTGTGGACACAGCCCAGTAGTAGAGCACGTGTGGGTATGATCTCCAGTATCACACACAAAACAAGATTTTTTTTTTTTTTTTGGTACTGAGAATGGAACTCAGGGCCTTGCGCTTGCTAGGCAAGCACTCTAACCACTGAGCTAAATCCCCAGCCAAAACAGGATTTATTTATCTTGATACACATGTATCTAGTTTTTTATTACCACTAATAGTGCAGCAATGGAGACCCTGATACACATGATCCTTGTATACACACTCAAGAATACCTTGTGGGTGTATAACTAGGTTTGGAATGACTGCGTTAAGAGAGGTACATGTATTCCACCGTCGATAGAGTCTGCCATCTGAAGCATAATTCACTGTTCTCATTTATACTCTGACTTACAAGGTGACTTCTTGCTTCTCCAATCTGTTTCAAATACTTGCCAGACTTTTTAAATTTTTGATAATAAGCATGAAATATTGCATTGTTTTAATTTGAGTTCTCTCATTACTGGCAAATTGAGCATCTTGTCACATGCTTATTGGTCCCTTAAGCAGTCCTTTCCAGATCACTGTTTTCATCTTTAGCCATTTTTGTACTGAGTTGTTTGCTCCATTTTTTTCTTTTGCCTCATTTATTTCTCAATACAAATCTTTCATCCAGTATGGAGACATAAAAAATTATTTTCCCTATTGGGTTTGCACTTTAACCTTGGTTTTGATCATGAGTGTGGTTAAGCTCTTTATATATATATTTTTTGCCTAATACGTCAATATTTCCTTTACATGTGCTTCTGAGTCTTCTACCTTAAAAATATTAAGGTAGGAATCTCTATTTTTCTTATAAAATGTTTAAAGTTTTACTATTCTTATCTTGGGCTTTAATTTATAAGAACATATTATTGTAGATAGAAATTCAATCTTCTTTTTTCAAGATATGTCAATTTTGAAAAGAAAAAGAGACACGCTTCTACTTTAAGTAATCGTGTTCCACCAATCCTATCACTAAAGACAATCAGAAGTTACGGGAGAGGGAGAAGGCACAGCTCTCCCAGTACTGAAATAAAACGCCCAGCACTCACAGCTTAAAGAACAAGGTGATTTATTTGGCTCATAGTTTTGGAGGTTGCAATCCAGGTCAACTGGCTCCGACGCAGAAACATCATGGTGGAAGAGTGTGGCAGAGCAAAGCTACTTAGTTCATGGTGACCAGGAAGCAGAGCAAGTTAGAAAGAAAGCCAGTGAGAGATACTTTCCAAAAGTGCGTCCCCAGTGACCCACCTCCAACAGGCTCCTGCTTCTCAGCAGCACTTCAGCTGTGAACACAGTGGATTAATCCATAGACGAGCACAGTGCCCCAATTATCCAGTCACTTCCCCAGGAGTCTCTCAGTCAGTCAACTTAACAACTAAGCTTAACCATCACTGTGATAGTGAAGATTTATCAGGCTAAGATCTAGGAAAGGACAGAGACCCAAGGAATTTAGCACAAATTGGAACCACTTTCCCCAGGAGACTTGTGTCGATACTGAGGTGGGAAATCTGAGAATTCAAGAAATCAAGGTACAGTTTTGGTACCCTTGAAGCCAAAGGAATTGGTGTTCAGGCCTGCCAAGTAGGGCGAGGACTTGTGAGACCTGTCAACCTGGGATGGGGTCACAGAAGTCTGTATCTTGGGAATAAGCATGAGCCAGACGTAGGCTCTAGGAGGGACTTCAATTCAGCTACAAATTATCTCACCCCTCTGTCCAGTGTTATCCACATTATATATGCTACCTACCCATTAGTCACTGAATAACCATCTCACTTATCAGATCAGCTATAATAGTAACACAGTTCTGTGTTCCAATAACCTTTGTTCTACTCAATAATGGCTCCAAAGAGCATGAGTAGTGGTTCTGGCAATTTTATTACAATATATTATTATAACTGTTCTATTTTATCGTTGGCTATTATTGTTAATTTCTTACTGTTCCCAGTTCATAAATTAAACTTTATTGTAGTTGTGTATGCATAGAAAAAAACACAATGTATATAGTGCTCAGTACTATCTGTGGTCTCAGGCATCCACTGGGGGTCTTAGATTATGTCTTCTGCAGATAAAGAGGGGCCTACTGTATTTGAACTTCAGAAAGATTTAGTTAACCTTAATCCAATACTAATTTTCAGAAAAATTCAATGTCTTAAAATTTCTCATAAGCCATGTATTATGAATCTTCTCTGCAGAAAGACCTCAGGCATTTAAATTAAAGAAGCATTGTCTTATAGGCTTGCATCCTCCTCACAAAATTTGGAGAAGCACAAGATGTCTATTTCTGAGTTGCATTAAAAAACAACACTGGCAGATGGGGGCTCACAAAAATAGAGCAAAATGAAGCAAGAATTGCTGTGGAGGTGCGAGGTGGAATTGGAGCTAGTGGGAGGAGAATTGATCCTTCTTTACAAACATGATTATTAATTTGTTCTGGAGTTGGTTTGAGTATAGTCTAGTAGTAACATGAGTCTTTACTTGTAATAGCTTCAGAGAACTATTCTTGCTCTTCCTGCCCCCACAGAACTGTTTACCAATTGTATTTTTATCCTCTTCCATAAACAAAAAGTCCGATTTGAAATATAAATGCAAGAAATACAAAACTCCAACTGGGATAAGAGATCATATGCAAAGTTATTAATTTTCACTTTTATTGTTCCAGCTGTTAGACTGTTAATTGATACAACCTATTTATTCATAAATAAATGTATTCATAGCAAAAATATGGATAATCAAACCTGATGCAACCGTCTGCCTAAAGATTCAAATTTCTTCAACCTCAGAAAACTCTTAAATGCAATTATTATTCAGTGGTTGGGAAAGAATGTTTCTCAACTTACAGGGTTTTCTGCAGTGTGGAGAAGACATAATTTCTCAAATTAGTAACTAGCAATGGATTAGTATTTTTTGTGGTCATTAAG
Source organism: Hystrix cristata (assembly GCA_004026905.1). Classification (NCBI taxonomy): domain Eukaryota; kingdom Metazoa; phylum Chordata; class Mammalia; order Rodentia; family Hystricidae; genus Hystrix; species Hystrix cristata. The sequence goes on along the minus strand of PVJO010017319.1, from coordinate 15,411 downwards.
CTAAAGAGTCGAAATTAAGTACGGATACATACCTTTCAATTATTATCCTAATACATATATTTGGTTGCCAAAATATATGTATTAGGATAATGCATAACTCCTCCTTAAAAGCTCTGTCCATTTAATGGCATTTAAAATTTTATTTATTAAAGTTGTGGTTTCTATACTGTTGATCATTAAAACCAGCAGCAAATAAAGCAATGTTGACACAAAGAAATAAGCATGAGAAAACGATGTGATCAACACTAAATGGTGCTGAATTAGAGCTATCCATTTTGTATACAAATCTCCTTGAGACAGCCAGCAGTTTGACCCCTGCACCAGGGCTGTCATCAAATGGGGGATGTTTTAAACTGATTTCTAAATCTCAGTGGCCCCCAGTGTCCCAGCCAACACTCATGCTACCCTAGGTTTTTCAGGGGACATATTGCCCATAAATGCAAAAATAAGACAACAGAGGTTGGAGATTTAGCTCAGTAGCAGAGCACTTGCCTAGCAAGCCAAAGGCCCTCATTTCGATCCCCAGCACCAGTAAATAAATAAATAGGACAACAACTTTTCCCCAGAAGGTAGCCTGAAGTGCAGGGGGAAGCAGAGATCCCTGCTCCAGGCCAGGTGCCTATGCTAGGCTGGGACTCTCTGGAACCTACAATGACACTCTAACACATGCATGTTCTCAGTGAATACTAGCACAAGTCTGGTTTTCTCTTTCATATCTAGAAATTAATGAGGCTCTCAACATGTCAGAGGCAACCAGATTTAACTTTAGCTATTTTAGCATCACTGACCAGTTCACAGCCTTGAACATGATATTTCATCTCTCTGAGTCATAGTCCCTCTACTGGAAAATCGTAACCAGCTCATGGCTTCCCAGAGGTGGCAGGACACTTTGTGAAGAGTCTGGGCACATGGCTGTCGCCTCCTGCAGAGCAGATCTTGTCAAGGGTCCCTGGAGTCTTCGGCGCATAGTCAGAATTGATAAACATGAAATAAATGTTAGTTAAATGCTGTAGTTATCATTTCTGTAGAACAAATTGCTCCAAAACAATGCAAATTCATCATCTCCTACAGGTTTTTAGGATCGGCAATCTGGGAGCAGTTTAGCTGGGTGCTTCTAAATCAGGTTTATCCTGAAGCTCCAGTGAAGCTGTTCCCTGGGACTTCGGTTAATCGGAGGGTTGGGCGGGAGTGGAGAACCCGCTCAGCTCCCTCACAGCGCTGTCGTCAGACCTCAGCTTTGTACTGACTACTGGCTGCAGACTTCCGTTGCTCTCTGTATAGTCTTTTCCTATCAGCTTCCCTCAGAATGAGCAAGGAAAAGAGCCAGAGTCCCCACACTGGATCCCACAGAGTCTTTTATGACCTAATCTTGAATGTAACACATCGTCACTTCTGCCATATGTTACTGGTCACACAGACTGATCCTGGTGCAGTGTGGGAGAAGACTTCTCAAGGGTCTGAATAGCCGGAGGTGGAGGTCATTGGAGACCATCCTGGAAGCTGAGTACAGCACTAAGTGAATTAAAACATCCTTTAGGAAACTTGTATGTCACATGTACTTAGTTCCCATGAAGAAGTTTTCCCTCTAAATTCTACCGACTCTTCTGCTACTTGCCTCAGCTGTGAATGGGGTTTCTAAATGATCAATAATTGTCATTGGTCCGTGTTCTTTGACTGGATGGAGTAATCTAGTTGCATATTTGAGTAGGAAATACCCTCTTCTCCCTGGACTAGCTCACAGAAGAAATTCTGCTTAAGTGAGTTTATTTTACAGACTCAAACTTGCCTTCAGAGGACAGATCCAAGCTCTAAATTGGCTGCAGGGAGTCAGAGAAACCACGTGGCCAAGATGTCTGGCCGCACTGTTTGATACATCACCAATGTAATGGGGGTGAGCACCGCCCATCAGACTCTCATTTCTCTCCTTGGTTAGTTCTGAACTTCGGCAGGGAACAAGGGAATCCTTCATCGGCAACTCAAACGCCAATAAAAATAATGCCAAAACAGAATACGGATACTTCGTCTAAGGACACTGGGCATTTTATACAATTACAGTTTAATAGACTCAATCATCAGTTTAGGAATATTATTCATTGATTATTCTAACTGAGATGGGAGAGATTTTTAATATATTATTAGGTTACTTTTTTCCCTGGAGGCTTAAATTCTTAAAAGTCTTTCTTATCTTTGTAGGGGTGCTTATTCCCAATAGAATGCAAAATTGGAAATTTAGCAATAGCATTATAATGCACGCAGAGTTTTAGTTATTTGCACTCAAATTGCAATGGAATAACCAAGGGATGGTAAAGGATTATTATCCTATAATGTTCAGTCACTTCAGTTTCTGTTTTTACATACCACTGGACTCCAGCTGAGCCTACTCTTATGATCTGATTCTGGGGTTCCTGTAAGATATTAATGTAATTCCTCAATGTGAAGATACATTTCCCCAACTTTTTCATGTTTCTGGGAACAAGATGTCAAAAGAAACTTGCCTGTGCTTCCTTTCATTGTTAAGGGTGTTCTGCATCATAAAACTAGTGGTGTTTTGGACACAAAGAGATGTAAATTTATGGCATCCAGGCTTGTAGAATTCTCCCAGCTTGACCATCTGGATGAAAGCTATTCAACCATAACATTTATCATGTTTTTCCTGGTGGTTTTTGGTATGTCATTTGTCTGTGTCTCCTGGAAATTGTGATTGACTTTTATTTCTTGGAAGATTGGGGGATTATTACACCCAGGAATTGTCCAGCTGGATGGACCATTCTCATTGACACGGGTTGGAATTTCCTTGGAGGACCTATGGTATCTTTTGTTTGGAATATAGCCTGAGTTCCTGCAGAGAATAGCTAAGGAGTGAGCATTTCTATTTGTCTCCTAGCCCTTGAAGTTGACCTCAATGTAATTCCTGCTAGGACAGGTCACACTAGAACTCTCAGAGAGGTGTCCAGGGAGAAAGTCTCCCAGAGCATCTAAATGCTAAAAGGGCAGCCTGGAGAAAAAAACACCCTTTGATTAGAATGGTGGAATATACTGTAATACTGGCTCAAGCAAAAAGAAAAGCAACAAATGATGCACTCTGTGAAAAAGGATGGAAAATGAGAATAATTTACAGCCCTTAGGAATTAAGTATGTGTTTGTATATGAAAATTGAGGACAAGGTAGAAGCAAGTAGCTAACATTTCCAACTAGAACAAACATTTTTTTACTACACCAGTATGAGAAGAAGAAAACAAAGTGAGAGTCTGTTTAAAAAAAAAAAAACATTTGGAGGTAGAGACATAGCAGATTAACTCTGGCAAAGCAGAATTCATAGTTTAATGTTAGCTGGCTAGGAAATATGTTCCCCTTGTTCGAAAATATTTATATTCCAAAGAATTTCTGCATTGGATTTATCTATAAGCCCAGACAGAGGTGAAGGTCACTATAAATTAGAGACAATCTGCTATAAGCCATAGCATGACCCAAGGCAAAGCAGAGGATCCTCTCACACCAAGAAAGCACCACGCCACCAGGAAAGGGCAGCACTCAGGACCAACATCCTCATGGTGATACCCAGAAGCTTTAATTTGGAGGCCTGAGGTAAGGGGTGGCTATTCTGTTCCCTTATATTGTTGCGTGTGTAAAATGATCCCTTATGTCGTCTCTGTAGTTTTATGTTTTTAATGTATAATCACGTAGTATAAATAGTATACCCACTCTAACTTTTGGGGTGTTACCCACACCAAAAGTAAAGACGAACTCCTCATCTTTGTACCACATGATCAAGCCCTCTGACCATAACTGGATGGACAGAAGTGAACAAGTGTCCAGCTGAGCAATCTGATACCAAAAAAGAGGATCTTTGATATAGAAAAATAACAACCCAAAATGTTTTTTATCCTATTCTCACATTCAACAACTCTACACAGAATATTTCTGCAACCAACCCCGTGGGGTGTTTTCCCACACATCAAGCAAGCAATTCTACAGATTCTACAGTGGATATCAGCTGGGTGTCCTCAGTCCAATTCAATCCTGATCCTGTCTGCGGGATGGCAGTAGCATCCACAGCTCTCAAGGGCTCAGTCCCACAAAATTCACTGCAGACGCCAGTCCCACCAAAGGTTGTGACCTTTGCTTCTAATCAACCAGCTAGAAATTCAGGTTCCCACAATTCTGACCTTGGGTTTTATTAGTTTGCTAAAGTAACTCACAGAACTCGAGAAAACACTTTACTTATGCTTAGCAGTTTATTAATAAAGGATGTAATAAAGAATATAAATGAAGAGCCGAGTAGAAGAGATGAGTAGAGCAAGGTATAGGAGGAGGGATGTGGAACTTTTGCATCCTCTCCGGATACACCACCCTCCGGGAACCCCCATGCTTTTGCCCAAACCGAAGCCTAATCAAACTCTTTCCTTTCAGGGTTTTATGGTGAGGGTTTACATCACTGTCCATTGAAGATCAACTTAATCCTTAACTTCCTTCCTACCTTTGAAGGTTGGGGAATGGGGCTAAAAGCACCAACCCTATCATCATGCTTTGGTCGTTCTGTGACCAGTCCCCATCCTGAAGCTTCCTAGGGGCCCAGAACCACCAGTCATCCTATTAGCATGCAAAAGACATTCATAACTCAGGAGATTCCACAGATTTTAGGAGCTGTATGTCAGTACAACAGGAAGAAGTCTAAATATACCACAGAATATGCCTGATTATAAATCACAATATCACAGAGGAACTACTGCCATTTGGACTCTTTCCTCAAGTAATAGGACATGAACCTGGAAGCCAGGATGTGTCTATCACAGCCTCTGAGGCAGGTAGGGAGGAATTAAGCTGAGTCCCCAAGGGAGGTGGAGGAGAGGGACGCGGACAGAGGGGAAGGGCTTAGGTATGAAAGGCTCTGGTGTGTTCTGGTTCCTGTCCTTCCTGAAGCCAGAGCTCCAACTGAACAGGAGATCGGTCTACGGACCTTGTTAGATGACCTTGTGTCTATACAAATGAATGCAGTTTCCCCTGATTACAAGCTTGAATTTGTCTATGCTACTTGTCACTAAGAATCTTAACCAGAACAGCTCCCAAGACTTCCTATTTCTCTGGTCATAATATACCTCGTATTCCTCTGGTCTAACTTTGAACCACACTGTTCCTCCTCTCTGTTTCTCTCTGCCAGTTGTCTACAGTAGGCCAGCTTTAGGAAACAATGGAAAACATAACGTTAATGTAGAAGTAGGTCTCATAGTTTAAAAAGGGTTTACTACAGGAGAAAATAATGACTTCAGTTCCTGCTAACTAAATTTCCAGCTTTAGAACAGTGACTTACGTATGGTAAATACTGCTAAATATTTGTTTGACCTAATTTAATGACTAAATTTAATATACCAAATGAATATCTAAACTGAGCATCATACTTCAGGGGTAACATTAGAGGCATTTCCAGTGAATGAGGAATGAGAAAGGAATAAATAGATAACAAATTATTAATGCTGTTCCAGAAATTCTAGTCAGTACACTAAGCAAGAAAAAGACATTTAAAAAAAAGTGTTGTATAGGTCCAAGAGGATAGAAATTGGTTATATTTCTCTAACTAAGTATACTCATCTCTCCATGTCTAGGGGGTTCACTTCACATCCATGGGTTCAACCAACAATAGATTGAAAATATTCAGGGGAAAAAACTGGGTACTGAACATATACAAACATATTTGTTGTCATTCCCTAAAAAATACAGTTTAATGACTATTTACAGAGTGTGACCTAATACTGTATTAGGTCTTATAAGTAATCTAGAGGTGGTTTAAAGTATGTCAGAGAATTGCATAGGTTATATGTACAGACTATAGAGTTTTATATAAGGGATTGAATAGCCACAGATTTTTATACCATGGCAGGGGGAGTCCTGGAACTAAGTCCCTGTGGACACTGAGGGCGATGGCACAACTAAACACTGCTGACACTTACATACGAAATGAATGTGAGACTCTGAAAGAGAAAAAGACCGTGTAGGAGACCTGCAGACTCAAGGAACAACATAATAGCAAGTCCTCTAGAATTTCTTTTCACCTTAAGTATTCTGAACTTGGAGATAAGAGAGTTGCAATCCAGAATGCCAAAATGCACAGACAAAACAAAAGAACCCCAATAAAAACTTGCTCTTTCTAAGCCAAAGGATCAAGAATAGAGACAGACTAGCAAGCTAGACAATCTATGACAGCAACTGCTGTATTCCAGCCAAATATCATAGTCTCTCATGGCCAGTAAAGGTTGAAGACGAGCCTGACTCTTTACCCTCACCAGGTTGTCATGAGGCGCCCTAAAACCCTGCCACGGCGGTCTCAGAGAAGGCAAAGAAAGAAGCTCCGGGATATCTGATGCCATCTGGCTCCCCACAGGATTGGTGTGAGAGGGCAGCTAAAGAAGAATCAAAATTATCATCACTGTCCAGCAGTCATGAGGCCACTCAGCTCTCTCTTGTGATGTCAGCGAGGCCGTGTAGAGAACAGCCACGAGACACTCTTATCCCTTGCAACCAGGGAGGTACTAGTGGGGACCTGGTGGCTGGCGCTCCTATCCCCCAGCAGCAGTAATGAGGAGTATCTTCGTCCTGAAGTGTCCACATAGGCCAAGTAGAAACCTAGACATCAACCAACACCTGGACGTAATAAAGCAGCACCTTTCCTTTCTAGAGTGCTGTCAAAAGGGACCAGCTAAAATAGAAGGTTTAAATAAGATATAGGTCCTTATGATATCCAAAATGTGCATGTCCCCTATAAAAAAATCACTCTGAACAAGAACCAGGAAAATCTCAACCTAAATAGTCAAAGGCAATCAACAGATGCCTCTCCCAATGTGATGTAAGAGTTAGAATTAACTGATAAATACTTTAAAGCAGTCATCATGAACTGTTTCAGCAAGCAATTATGAACACATTTGAAAGAAATAAAAAAATAGAAAAATTTTGCAAATCAGTAAAAGAAATGCAAAACAGACAAATGGAAATTTCAGAACTAAAAAATATAATTGAAAAAAAAATTTTAATTCAGGGGATGACTGCTGGGCATGGTAGTACAGACCTGTAATCCCAGCTACTTAGAGGCTGAGACAGGACAATCACAAGTTCAACCCCAACCTGCGCAATTTAGCAAGACCTTGTCTCAATATAAAAAAAACATAATTTTTTTGTGAGTCCTGGGGATCAAACTCAGGGCCTTGCACTTGTTAGGCAAGTACTCTACCACTTGAGCTAAATCCCCAACCCCAAATATATGTAATTTTTTTTTTTTTAAGGCTGGGGATGTTGCTCAGGGTTACATCCTCAGTACTGCCAAAAACAAACAAAAACCTCAGTGGTTAGGCACAACCTGGAGGTGAGAGAGGAAGATGGATAGAGGAAAGAATCAGTAAATTTAAAGTTAGAACAATAGAAATTACCCAATCTGAACAAAAGAGAGAGAGCAGATGGGAGGGAGTATGAATAGAGTCTCAGGGATCTGTGAGATGATAACAAAGGTTTTAACATCTATGTCATCAGGCTCTCAAAAGGAGAGGAGAAAATGTTGGAGACCAAAAAGTATTTGAAAAAATAATGACTAAAATTCCCCAAATTTGGCAAATGACATAAACTTGTCAGATTCAAGAAGCTGAGCAAACTCCAAACAGAATAAACTCACAGAAATTCACACCAAGACACATATCTTAGTTGATTTTCTTGTTGCTGAGACAAAATACTCAACACTCACAAGTTAAAGAAGGAAAGGTTTATTTCAGCTCACAGTTCATAGAAGTTTCAGTCTATGCAGCTGACTCCAAGGCAGGGTAGCATGGCAGAGGGCCATCAAAGAGGAGAAACAGTCCATGGCAGGCAGGCAGGAGAAGTGGAAGCAGCAAGGAGCCCACCTTCCATCTCTCTGTCCCTTTAAATTCATGTGGGCTGTAAACTTATTGATTGGTGGCACCCACACCCAGGGTGGAGATTCCATTATCCGCCCTCTTAATTTCAGCATCACACCCTTAATCCTAGTATCACACTCTTAATCCATGTTCACACACTAATCCAGCCACCTTTGAAACTCCCCACCTATGACCGCATGAGGCTTTCTGGGGACATCTAGTCACAAGCCGTAACAACACAACAGAGTCAAACTTCTGAAAGATAAAAGAACATATCTTCAAATTGCTGAGAGAGAAACAACACCTTATGTAAAGGAGAAGAACAATTTGAATAACTGCAAATTTTTCATCAGAAACCATGAAGGTCAAAAGGAAGTGGTGCAACAACTGTCAAATGTTGAAAGAAGAGTGCTCAACTCAGAATTCTACGCCAAGTAAAGACGTTTTTGAGAAATGAAGAAGAAATCAAGGCATTTTCAGATGAAAAATTAACATGATTTTCACTAGCAGATTACTCTAAAACGTGGCTAAAGAAAGTTCTCTAAACAAAAATTTAATAGTAAAACAACAAATCTTAGAATATTGGAAAGGAATAAAGATAGAGTAAAAATATGGTTACATACAATACATTTTCCTTCACTTCTTGTGCTTTCTAAATTCTGTTTGACAAGCAAATAAGACATTGTAACTGTCTAATGTGGTTCTAAATGTTACTGTGGAAAATAAGACAATCAGAAGTGGGAGAGAATAAAGGGATATATAAAGAGGTAATGTTTCCACACTTCATTTAAATGGTTAAATGGTTAAATGTCAACCAGTACTGTAAGTTCTGTCTATATAATGTAATACGTATATCAATCACTATGAAAGCTACAAAAAGAAATACAGTAAAATACTATTGAAGAATCAAAGTGGAATTTTTAAAAGTTCCACAAGAATGCAGGAAAAAGAAAACAAACAGAAAAATAGAAGTAACAGACAAAAAGCAAAATTAAAATAGATTTAAGTCTTAATATATCAATAATTACAATTAATGTAAGGGGTCTCAATACACCAATTCAAAGAGATTGGCAGAGTGGATTAAAAATATGACTCAACTATATGCTGGCTACTAGAAACTCACTTTAAATAAAATGATATAGGTAGGGTGAAGGTAAGAGTTGTATCAAGCAAACACTACTCAAAAGAAAAACAGGAATCGCTATTTTAATGTCAGACAAAGTAGATTTATTAGTCCCTTGAGTGTCTGTGTAGAAAAGACATTTACTTAGTTCATAGTTTCTGTTTCTGAGATGGAAAGTTCAAGACCGGCCAGCACCATGTGTTGGTCTCTGGTAAGGGTCCCTTGGCTGAATCACAATATGTCAGAGGAACAGAAATGGAAGCAACTATCTGGAGACAAGCATGTGGGGGTGGCCTCACTTTATAATGACCCACTCTCAAAAGAACTAACTCACTCTATGAGACTGGCATTAATCCCATCTGAGGGAAGTACCCTTCCTGACCTAATTATCTCACACTAGGCCCTACCCATTAGAGATCTACCACCTCAACACTGCCACACTGAAGTCCAAGTCTCCATTTTATGAACTATAGGAGGAGAAATCATATCCAAATCGCAGAAGTAGCAAAGCAAAAATAAATTACCAGAGACAGAGAGTTACATTGCATATTGATGAAAGAGTCAATCTGCCAATGATTGCATAGCAATCATGATTATGTACAGCAAACAAGAAAAATGCAAAAAATACGAGGCAAAACTGAAGGAGAAATGCAGAAATTCACAGATAAAGTTGCAGACTTCAACACCTTCCCCTCAACAAGTGACAGAAAAACTAGACATAAAATATGCAAGGATATGGGGCTGGGGATTTAGCTCGGTGGTAGTGTGCTTGCCTAGCAAGTACAAGGCCCTGAGTTCGATCCCCAGCACCCAAAAAAAAAAAAAAAAAAGCAAGGACATAGACGAAATTGAACAATAGAATCAATCAATCAACCAACAGTGTCTAATCAGCATTTATAGAACACTTCACACAATGACAGCAAAATACATACTCTCTTCAAGTATCAACACCATACAGGTCAAGAAAGACCACATCTTTGACCATAAAACAAACTTTAACAAAATAAAAGAATTAAAATTTATAGGGTCTGTTTTCTGACAAAGTGTGGTCACTCTAGAAATCAATAGTGAAAAGATACTAGCAAAATCTCCAAAGAGTTGGAAACCAAACAACAAACTTCTATTTAACCCATGATTCAAAGGAGTCTGAAGCAAATCAGAATGGACTAGAAGGAGGAGGAGGAACTGAAGGAGGAGTATAGGAGCAGAAGAAGGGCTGTTAATCTTCTTAACAAAGTTTTTCAAAGTGGTCAGGTATAAAATAAATATGTGAAGACAAAAATTTGTATTCAACTGGAAAGTATAGTCTTCCACAGATAAATGGATAAGAAAAATGTATACACACAGAGGAGTACTATTTAGTCATAAAGAAGGATAAATTTGAGTCATTTGTAGGAAAACAGATGCACTTTGAGACCACAATGCTAAGTGAAATAAATTAGACACAGAAGGTTAAATACCATATGGTTTCTCTTATATGAAAAATCCAAATTATCAGTAATTTAAAGAACAACGTAAAAGATAGATAAAAGGAAACAGGGAGGTAGACGTTTTGCACAGAGGAAGTGGATCTAGGGTTACAGTGAGAGGAGAGAGAGGGAAGGGGAAGAAGAGGTAAAAAGGACTAAGAAGTGACGTAGATAGATAGACAGATGGAACGATAGATAGGCAGGCAGATATCAACTCTCCACAATGAATGTATTCATTATGTATGGTAATCATACACTAATAAAAAGAAAACATGTTGTCAAAATAATTCTACTCATAGTAAAAAATCAACATTAAAATATCTAGGGATATACTTAACAGTAAATGTGATAGAATCATATGGATAAAAACAAAACTTCATAGAGGACAATACAAATTTGATTAAATAGAAATCCTTTATATATGGTCTCTTAATTACTTTTTCACTGCTGGAATAAATACTTGACATCTGCATATTAAAGAAGAAAGATTTATTTTAGCTCAAATTTTATAGAGGTTTCAGTCCATAGGATGTTCCTACCTTGGAACTGGCTGACCATCCAAGGTCCAAGACCTCTGAAAGTGCAAGGCAAAATGAACTTCTTTCCCTTTAAATTGTGGATGTTATGTATTCTGTCCATAGTAAGCTGGCTGCAAGCCAGGACAGTATGGCAGAGGAGTACAGCAGAGGAGAAATAGTCCATGGCAGGATAGGCGGGATGAAACAAGCAGCAAACCTTTCTTCTCTCTCTTTATATTCCATCCAGGCTACAAACCTATTCATTGGTGCCACCACACCCAGGGTGAGTCTTTTGTCTTCAGCAAATCCATTCAACCATACCCAGAACTATGCTAAACCAATCAGTAGACTGATTCAATTATCACACCCTTAATCCAGTGTCACACGCCCATGATCCAGCCTCCTTCCAAAAGCCCCCATCTATGAGCACATGAGCCTTTGGGGGACATGTAGATATAAGCCATAACACACAGAGAAATTTGTCCTAAAATTTATATGGAAAGTAAAGGAATCAAAATATCTAAAACAATTCTGGAAAAGAGAATAGTGGAAAGAATCAGTGTGCCCAATTTCAAGATTTATTATCACCTACACTATATTATACAGCTACAGTAATCAAGGCAGGATAATATTTTCTGTATTCTCAATGTGGCTCTCAATTGATATATTTGGTATCAGAAGAAATCCATTAATCCTCAGTGTGACAGTCTAATGGTTTGGATCAAGACTGTCCCCCCAAAGTCTCATGTACTCATGGTGGGACTTTTGGAAGGTGATGGAATCAAGAGGGCATGATAGCTGAATGTGATGTTGGGAAGTGGGGCCTGATCAGAAGAGGTGGGTCACTGGGGTTGTGACATGCAAGAGTATATCTCCCCTCCAGGTGTCTCCCTTCTCTTTCTGCTTCCTGGCCACCATAATATGAGCATCTTTTCTCTGCCCAGGACCTTCCAACATGCTGTTTCTACCTTGGAGCTGACTGATCATACAAGAGCCAAGACCTCTCAAAGCACAAAGCAAAATAAACCTCTTTTCTTTAAAATTGTGGGTGTTAGGTATTTTGTCTCAGTGATAAAGAAAGTGACAAAGACAGACCGTTACTCTGGTTGACTCGATTGAATCGAGACTTTTGGAGAGGTGACTGGATCATGGGAGTGATATGCTCATCATGAGTTAATCCATAATGTTCACAGCTGGCTGTGCTGGCCCAGGCAGATGTGGGTCACTTGGGGGTGTCCCTTTGGAGTACTTCTCTCAAGGGCGATTTCTGACCTGCTCTGCTCCCCAGTCACCATGAGATGAACAGCTTTGCTCCACCACTCCCATCCACCACGATGTCCCTGCCTTGGAACCAACAGATTGTAAATTGAAACCATGAGTCAAATTAAACCTCGCTTCCTTTAAACTGCAGGTGTTGGGGATTATGCCCCAGCAATGGGAAAGCTGACCAGTATACTCAGATAAGCCTATAAGTATGAAACGATTCCAATACTACCCTTATGGAATTCACCTGAGTAGAAAGTTAGGTCACTAGGGTTATGTCCTTGGAAGAGAGAGTGGGACTCTGGCTTCTTCTCTCCTCATTCCTGGCTGCTGTGCGGTGAGCGATTTCCTCTGCTATGCATCCGCACCGTACTGTACTACCTCACCACAGGACCAGAGGCAGTAGGCCCAAGTGACCATGAACTGAAACCTCTGCAACCATGAACCAAAATAAACTTTTCTCCCAGTGGAGGATGGTGGCACACACCTGCAATCCCAGTGCCCTGGGAAGCTGGGGCAGGAAGATCACGAGTTCAAGTCCAGCCTGGGTGACTTAATGAAACACTGTCTCAAAATTATAAAAAAAAAATTTTTTTAAAGGGCTGAGGGTGTAGCTCAGTGCAAAGGTTTAATCTCTAGTACTTAAAAAAAAGTTGACTTAACTCAAGCATTTTTTGCAATAAGGGAAAGCTAACAGACACGTATATGTCCAAATTTATGGTTTATGTACATAGAACAATTGTTTTAGATAGGTTGACATGTTTTCTAGTTCTCTTTTGTGGCAGGAGCGTGAGGCCCCTGTACCTCCATCATGCCTGAAACAGACATTCCTGGCAGCTTTCAGAGTACAGACTGTAGGACGTCCAGGTCACAGAGGGAGACCGACCGTGTGGCCCTTCAGGGATCCAGAAGAGAGCTACTGATGATTTGAAACAGGACAGTGCAGGGTTTGTGAAGTGTTCAAGTCTGCCTGGGTTCTAGAGACAGAAAAGACAACATTTGCTGATGGATTAGATTTGGGGGTGAGAGAGAAAGAACAGAACCTAGCACGCCTGAGCAAATGGAAGAATACGGTCATCCAGTCCCAAGACGAACAAGTCCAGAGAAGGGGCAGGTTAGGGAGGTTCCCGCTAATGCCCGTTAGACATCCAAATAAAAATGTCGTGTAGGCAGAGAATACAGAGCATGCATATGAGCATGTGCATCTAGGTTTTTTCAAATTTTCCATACTGAATTATATCATTTATACTACATTATTATCTGAAATAAAAGCCATTGGCTATGTTTCATTGAACTCAGAACTTCAGAATCATCATTTCTAGAGTTAGCAGATTTGCCTCTGAACAGTTCACACGAAACTGAGAAGCACTTAGGAACTTCCCTGAGGAGACAGAGTCAGAGTTCAGAGTCTTGTAGATGCCTCTGCAGAAGCAAAAGAGGCTCATGCTCATACCTCCCAGCGCAGCTGACAGGACAAGCCACCACTGAGGAAGGATTCTCACCCCTAAATGTTCCTTTTTCTTTCTTGAAGTACAGACACTCACTGTGGAAGTTCTTCCTTCTGCCCCAGAAGACAAAACGGTGACTTAAATGCGACGGAGACCTGGTTAGACCAAGCATTCAGCGAGGGAAACGGGCTGGATTCACAGACACTAACTGACAACTTGCCAGGTATAGCAGATACAAATAGGAATAGAACAAGGAATTTGCAGTGCAGTAGGGAGAAAAATTTCAATCATGAGCACAGAGGGAAAGAGAACAGGTAGAAATGACCATTTTTTAGCAACAGTTCAGCTGCCATTTATTTTGACACAACTGGGCTGCGAGGAGTCTGACTTTACAGAAAGGAAGTGGGTAACACTCCAAAACAAGCGCCTGGTTACAGAGCAAGCCCAAAGCATTTGACGACCTGACCAGCACAGTCATAACCGGTCTGAATAACTTGGTCATAACCGCCTGTCCTTCCCAAGTGGGTGATGGGGAAATCTACTGGGAAATGAGCTAATACTTCGTCCTAAAGGATAACCAGAAGTATCTGACAGGTAAGTGACCTTCCTGGTTTTTGTTTTACAGAAGCTCAATCTCCTTTTCTTTTAAAAAGTCATTTTTATTGGCACGTAATATTTGTACATTTTCGTGACATCATACGACATGGTGTTTTGATGATAGGGAAGAGAGGCAAGAGAGTAAATGGCTAGAACCTGTAGGAAGCACAAGCAGAAGAGTATGCGTTGTCCTGGAGACAGCAGTGTCCAAAAGCGCCACAGCAGCGCAGACGGCAAGGTCTCGGAGGGAGACACCAGTTTGGTGAATTCCGAGGGGCCGGAACCTGGCCCTAGACTCCTAGGTCAGCTGGGATCTTGGGGCCACACTCATGACAGAAGCAGCAGAGCTACCCGTCCTCAGGGAGGCAGAGGCTTGGCCAGGAGGCTGTTGGGGTGACCAGGATGGGTGAAGATGGGTCTCTTTCCCGTTGCTGAGGTTGCTGTGAGGCACTCCATTCCCACTCTCTAGGATGGCCGGGACCAAATTTCCTCCAACCTAGTCACGTGGGAATTCAGAATCCAATTTATTTTGATTTAAAGGAAATAAAGGGAAGCTTCATTTCTTTCACACGGGGGTCTGTGGACTAAGATGAATAGCCTTTGTGGAGGCTTCAGAGCCCCCTAGTCATTAATTTATGGAGCAAAACTGGACAGAGGGAATAGAAGAGAGGATGTTCAATTGGGGCTGTGGTTTTATGGCTCTCCAAGGACAATTTCCTTCATTATACAAATAATCTTTTCACTCTTGCTATAGGCAGCCTCTGGACTGGCTGCTGGCAGCACAAACTCAACGAGGATGCAGGCTCTGCCATTAAGGATGTCACTCTAGAGGAAGAGGCAGATGTACCCACAAATAACTCCTGAACCCCTTAGAGCTGAAAGAAAAACAATTCAAAAGTTGGGTTTGTTGATATTCGTCTGAGGAGGTACTTCCTGCTTGGTCAGTGATCAGAAAGAAGTCACCACCACCTAGAAGCAGGGCCAAAAATTTAAAGTTTCAAGAACACAAACTTAGTATGCCTGCCAGGATCATTCAATCCAATTCAGTGCTAGTTACTACATTTTATATTGGGAGCTCTGTTCCTTAATGTTCTCTATGACCCACAAATTATACAACAG
>PVJO010017318.1:27285-39643 GCA_004026905.1 Hystrix cristata | reverse complement strand
TTTAGAAATCCTTCCTGTAAAGTCAAGTGTTTTGGCCCGTGTATGTGCTGTTCATGGAAATAGCTCCCTCTAGTATCACCTAGAGGTCGGTTCTTCCACCGTGTCTCAGGTTCAGTCTCCTGAGCCTGCTGACCAGGAGACTGTGCTCAGGACAACTGGACTGGACACGTTCTCAAGTGTATCTTACCAGACGAGCAAGATCTCAAAGTCTCATCTGACCTAGAGACGGGGTATGTGTTCCTCACTACAAATGACTATCTTTGGCACCCTTATATACTGGTACTCATGATCTACAGACTTAACTAAAGAGTTTCAGTTGTAAAGGGGAGAAAGGCTACCTAAAGTTTTTAGGGTTCCTCCCTCTCTAATCTCTAGCAGAAATATGCCTCCAAAAAACAAGAGAAAGCACAAAGCGACAGGAAAAGGTTGGAATAAGAGACCAGCAAAGAAAGGCTCTCTCCTCTCACGCTCATGGTGGCTTAATGAGGCAGCCTACTCAGGAGTCATCACTCACAGCCTGGGAAGGCGGGAGCGGGGAATCTCAAGAGCTAAGTTACCTCCCCACCAGCGAAGGATCAAACCAGAAAGGAAACTGAGGCAGTGCAGGCTCGACATTCCCCTCCACGCATGTAGAAGGGGGATCAGGCCAGACTGTCCCAGTGAAACCTGTGCTCTGCTTCGAGAGTGGCAGCTGCTCTAAGAGCACTTAACTAGCTGGCAGAGTGACCACTGTTTATTTGAATTCCATAAGAGGCAGATAAAAACCTGAGCTATCTAAAAATACATGCAATAAAAACCATTACATAGCATTTTACAAAGTCACAATTTGGTTACTATCAAAAGACCACTATAGAGTAATCTAACATTACTTTTCAGTTGCAGTCCCAAGCTAGTGAAGTCACCAAGATGAGTTGCAGTGGAAACTAAAAACAAGTACCTTTCCTCTTTTACTTGAAAGCTAGGGTTCCAACCTTCCTATAGCCCACCCTCAGTGGGGGCCAGTCTAGACGGTTGGTTCCAGCTAATCTGTGGCCAGCGACCCTGGGACTGGTCACTTAGAGTTTTCAGATGTCTTCTCCTATTAACTTCCCGGCCAACGCACCAAAATGTTACGACCAAAGGTGGACTGTGACCTGCTGTCCTTCTAGAAAATATATTTCTCGGCAATTGTAAACCCAGCTACAGTAAAGAATTAAAGAAACCGAGTTTAAATTAAGAGAAGACAATTTATTTAGAGGACAATTTATTTAAAAGTGGTGAAAAAGAGGGAAAAGGAGATGATAGCTAGCTACTCGACAAGTAGGGAGCATTTGAAAGCGAAATACTCCCATTGCATACTTTTTAAACTGTAAAGCTTTGTATCAGTGTAATGTGCTAGTTCTACCTACCTCTCCATGTCCCTAAGTCCTAATATAGTAAATGTCCAAATAGGTAAATCAATGTATCATGAGTTCCCAAGGCCACTGCCCAATTTGTTGATTCACTGAGGACTCACATGACTCAACAGATGGTCATGTGTATTGTTTATTACAGCAAAAGGAGACAAAGCATAATGATCAAAGTGAAAAACTGTCTGTGGCATAATCTAGAGGAAATGTGATACCAGCTTCCAAGGACCCACTGGAATCACACAAATGGACTTAATTTCCCCAGCAACTTATTTTAACAATACATGTGAAATGTTGTCTACCAAGGAAGCTCTTAGAAGCTCAAAGTTTTTATTGATCAAGGTTTTCATTGGTGGTTGGTTATTGTTGGTACCCTTTGCACTTACTGAAATTCCAGCCTCCCAGAAGGAAGCCTGGTGTTTAGCATAAACCACATCGTATAAACAACATAGACATAGTGAGTCACTCTGTGAGCGAACCCTCCCCAAATCCAAGTTCTTTCATACCAGTCAAGGGGAACTCTTACAAGCAGTCTTTTCTAAATAGCAGTCTCTGACCTGCTATGTTAATGCTTTTCTAGACCATCAGCACCAACTAATACACTAGTTTCTAATCTGTTACTAGCTGTGTGATGTTAGATAAATTACGTAACTTCTACATGCTTCCGATTTTTTTCATTTGTAAAATAAAATAGTCCTAGTAGTATCACCACACCATATGATCTTGTAAGGATAATGAAATAATGTAAAACACAAGGTTCTGGTACTAGTGGAGCATACAGTAAATATGTGTTGTTCTGATATTAGTATTTTTCCCTCTCCCTTCTAGATCACTCACTGCAGATATGTTTTCAACTTCCACTATTTAGCAAAGATGCATACCATGCACAGCAGTGTGATCACTTAATATTTTGTATGTTATTAATCATATGACTGTATTAATCATATGACTGTAAACTTTTAATTTATGTTTAAAATAATTTTTAAATGTTACAAAAAATCTTTCTAAGACTATGTATGTTGTCAAAACTTGAAAAATGGTTGGGGGTTTAGCTCAGTGGTTAGAGTGCTTGCCTAGCAAGCTCAAGGCCCTGAGTTCGATCCCCACCAAAAAAAACCAAATAAACAAAAACAAAAAACAAACAAACAAAAAAAAAACCTTAAAAAATAAATTATATCCTGTTACCAGAACAAGGCAACCAGAAAATGTTAGTTGGCAGAAAAAGTAAATTTATTTACTAGCTTATACTAGAGATACAGAACAAATCTGTTGAATTGCCTGTTGAGATTTTACTTTGCAGATCATTCATTATTCCAGGGGTTTCTTAGATGCTTGAAATCCAGTAGTAGGTCACGGATTGGCATGCTGGAATTAAGTTCCTATGTCATGTAGTGATGTAATTGTGATTAAAGTTACTTTTTTCTAAGCAAGAAATTATTGTTTATTTCCAGTGTATCATTTCATGAATGCCTAATAGTTTTATGAATTCAACTTCTCTCTCTAGGAAGCATTTCATGTGTTCATTAAACAAGCTGACAGTCTTAAATGAGAATTGTTTATCAGAAGGAAGGCAGTGGTATCACAGCTTAAGGTTTTTCTTTGTGGTTTAGTTAGCCAGGCAGTAATGGCCTTTTCTAAATATTGTTCAGTTTTATTAACCAGTCATCCACAATTGTGTTTTCTTTCAAATAGAGCTTGAGTGTGACTTAAACTATTTGAAATCCCTCATTTATAAAGGATTAGCATTTCTTTCCTTATGTAGTAATGAGTGTATAGACCATTAAAATGATAGTGAGTTATAGAAGGATCTGGATCATATTGAGTATGTACCACAGAATGCTGGTTTTATTCTTATGAGTAAAATATGCTTTACAAATATAAAAGTACTTTCGTGGTTATAATCTTTCTTGATTCTCATATCCTTTTAAAGTAGGAAAGGAGACTGTTACTTTGCTCCACATGTGAGTGTGAAGGACTGACTCAGAGATTAAACCAAGCGCCCAGTTTAGTGCCTCTCACTGTGACTCCTGTTGGTACTCACCTTTCTTTTCCTTCAGCCTTGGCCATTTTCTTCCAATTTTAGTATATGTGCTGCCTAAGCGAGCACACCTTGGCCATTTTCTTAATGGTGTGTAGCAGCAGAAAATATGAACATCTTTTCAAAATATGAAATATTTATATTTTGGCCTTTACAACTCAAGTGCAAGACTTTTGTACTGTTCATTTGCTGTTTGACTTTGAGCTTCATGTTCTTTATTTTAGGGAGTAAAATCATAACCTAGAAAGTCTAAGCCTTCTCCTCTTTTGATTTTTCATTGCAAAACACACTTCCTCATATTTTTTCTAAAAGCGCTAGCTGAAAGAGATATTTTAAATTAATTAAGAAAGTGAATGGGGTAGGCATAGTGGCATATGCCTGTAATCCTAGCACTCTGGAGGATGAAGCAAAAGGATTTCAGATTTGAGGCGTGCTTGGGCTACATAGCAAGTTCAGGACCAGTGTAGAATATATAGTAAGTCCTGTCTCAAAAACATACCAAAAAAGAAAGGCGGGGGGGGAAGAACAGGAAAATGAAAAGAAAAAGTAGAATAGCCCTTTATTTATAGAACGAGGAGTAATGTGATTTCTGTATTTTATTATCTTGGCTTTCTTGACCTTTGTTTTGATGCCTACATATTAATGGCAGTTATGTTTTGGCCTTTAATGTTCTTATATGTATTCTTTGATGAAATACTCCTTAAGAAGACACATTCAGAGTCTTTCAGTTGACTCAGTCACCCTCAGTCACCTTGGAGGGTGGAGGTTTGCTTAGCAATAGGCTATGGATGTTACTAGACTCAGTTATCTACTTTAAAAATGTGCTTAAAATGCTGCTAAGTAGTACCTAATTAATGAGAAATAATTGAAGTTTTACAAAATTTATTCTTCCAGAATTCCCTTATGAAATGATCATTTTCCTTTAAGGGTGTACTTTTGGATGTAAATCAAGACCAGATGACCAAATAGTTATGTTTTCCTAAATAATAAGTTGTTTATTCATAATGGTAAAAGTTTTAGGAAAGATCTAAGCAAAATATAAGTTGATTGATTTTAGTGCAGAAAATTTTGCTTTCATCTTTATCTTTATCTTTACTTGCCAGATGCTAGATATCATATAAAATACTAATTAATGTCCTCTTGTATCTTGACTGCTATCAAGAGTACTTTTTGTTTATAATTGACATACAACATGCCCCATTAATCTTCAAAGCATATAATGTTTAGATCTTACTTTTTCCCTGAAATTTTAAATTACTTGTCTTTTAACAACTTTAAAACTCAAAGTGTAGTTATATAATTCCCCATCTGAACATCTTAATCATTTAGCATTTGCTTTCCCCTGACACAGTGATTGAATATAAACTCTCCTGCTGGGTTCTTGCATGTCTTGAAGACAGATGACAAGCACTACCTTCTCACCTGGAGCAGCAACTTTACTAAACTGAGAAAGCTTTATCCTGTTAAATCTCCACCAAGTGGGAGAATGTATTTGGTCTCAGTTTAGCCACATTTTTATATAGAAGCCCAGAGGAATGTTCAGGGACTTGAGACAGTAATCACAGTGTAGGAAAGGCGTGACTATGTTGATTTCTGTTACTGTGTTTTCAGGCTATTGCTAATGGTTTCAGGTACTGCTGTGGGATAGTCACCTTCTCTAAACTCACCCAGGGTCTCGGTCACTGTATAAATGGAGTATATATCCCTAACCAAACCTTTATCCTCTCAGTTTTGATCACTTACCAATAAGTCCTGTCTCTGTCAATTTGCTATCTTTAGTTGTCAGGAGGGTTCTTATTTGTTTTTTCACAAATAAGAAAGGTGAAACTGTGTCAGCCCTCTAGAACAATTCTGTCCAGTAGAACTTCTTGTGATGATAGAAACATTCTTTACTATTGTGCTAAACAATACAGTAACCACTAGTCACATGTGGCTGATGAATACTTGAAATATGGCTGGTATGACTTAGGAACTAATTTTTAAATTTTAGTTAATTTTAGGTCAATAAGTCATATTTAGCTAGCGACTGCCATTTGGAACAGTGTAGACTTCTAGAGTCATACAAGATAGAATATAAAGGAGAACTGTTTTCTGTATTTACAACACCTCGGGTACCAAATGTGTAGTTATTCCATGGCCAAAAAAATCTGCATTTGGAGACACCAATTGAGTTTTCTACAGTTTAATTCAGTTTTACTTGTAACTGCCTGGAGTTAGTGTAAATCTCACAAGTTAAAGGCTTGGTCCCACAAGACTACCTTCTTGAGGCACCCCTTGCAGATCACTTGGGAAATTGCCCCAGGATACCCACACACCTATGTGACTTGGCTACAAATTAAGGGGTCCCATGATCTTTCCTGACATTCATTAATTTGTTATAACACCTCAGAACTTAGAAAAACATGTTACTATTACAAGTTAATTGTAAAGGAATTCATAAAGGATGCAAATGAATAGCTAGATGAAGTATATAGGGCAAGGTCCAGAAAGATCTCCAGGGCAGGAGTGTCTCTCCCTGTGGATTCTGGAGTATGCTGCCCTTTTGACATGTGTTGTGTCCCCTGGCCTGGAAGTTCTGCAAACCCCATATTTAAGGAGTCTCTGGAGGTTCCATCATATAGGCATGATTGATTAAGTCATTGGTCATTGGCAAATAACTCAATCTCCAGCCAATCTCTCCCCTCCTCTGAAGTGAAGGGGATAGGCTGAAGTAATATGAAGTTCCAATAGATTGAAAGTTCAACACTAATTACCAGCTGGTTCCTCTGCCAACCAGCACCCTATCTTGAAGCTATCTAGGGATATATCTGGAAGTACTTCATTAGCTTCTCATTAGCATACTCAGGTAGAGAGAGACTTACTATGAACAACAAAAGATGCTCCTTTCACATCTGTTACTTGAGAAATTCCAGAGGTTCTATCTAGGCTCTTCAGGAACTGGGGAGGAATCACAAGGAGGTACAGACAGTTAAAAAGAGAAAAGTAACAGAGAGAACCACCCTAATGTGGAAGAAAAGAGGAAAGAATTTTGGTGGGGTTCAGAAAGGGGTTTTGTAAAAGAAGCTTTTCTTGGATTGTGTTGTAAGGATGAGAAAATTTTTGAAAGATAGAGATGAGAATGTGACTCTGTGTGGTTCTTTAGTCAAATAACAAGGCAGGATCACAATCACCTATATTTTATTATCATTTACTTGTCTTCAAAGAAAATTACTGCTTTTACATACAGCTATATATCCTTCTGGGTTTTTAGTTCTAATTTATTTTAAACATCCAGGGATTAATACAATACTTGGCACATGGTTGGCATCAGCAAAAACTTTCCAAGTTGAATTGAACAGGCCCATAAAAATGGTTGGATGGTATTTTCATCATTGGGGTTTATCTGTTGGTTCATAATATTTATACTTAGTATTCTAAAATGATAAAGACAGGTACAGTGGCACGTGCCAGTGGTCCCAGCTACTAGGGAGGCTGTGATGGAAGGGTTCTTGAGTTCAAGATGAGCCTGGGCAACACAGTAAGACCCCATCTCAAAAACAAATTAAATTTTCTATCTGCTTAATAAACAAAGGTGTGACCAAAGTCCTTTTAGAATTAGTACCTTTGTAATGAAAGCATATGTGAAAGAGGAAATGAAAACATGTTAACAGGAGCATAGGTTAAAATTTGTGATCTTTAGAGAAAGAAATTACACTGAAAAGTTTGAACATTTACTGCATTAGAATGTAGCCTGCCTAAAGTACATTTTATTATGAGTTTCAAGTAAGCATTTCCAAACAATAGAGTGAAGTATAACCACTAAAATCTTGTTTCACAAAATAAACCAGTCTTTTACTCTAAAATAAAATAAAATAGAAAACATTACAAAAGCTACGCGAAGTTGTTATGCTTGTGAAATATCAGTTGATAATCATTAATTCTTTTAAGTTGTTTTGCAGTTTGTATCGCTTCCTTTCAAAGATATTTCTGTTTTGTTCGGTCTTCTGCCTCATAAACCTAATCTTTACTTCTTAAAAAATTACATAAAAATAGCTTATATTCTTTAGCTAGTGAATGACTAGCATTATTTAAATTTTATATTTGATTTTCAGGTCCAGCAGTTTAAGCAGGATCCACGCCCAACAACCTGTCTTCACTCTGTTTTCAATGTGCATACTGGAGATGAGTTGCTCTCTTACGAGGAATATGGTCATCTTCAGGTACAAAAAAGAGGATTATGGATTTTTTTCATGTCTGTATGCTATATCATGGAATATTTGAGGTTATTTAAATTTTTAAAAGTAGATTTCATACATCGTTTAAAATAGAAGTATAAAATGAGCCCTGAAATGGAAAAGAAAGTGAATTGCTAATCACTAGGACTGAAGTAATTGCTGATTTAACATTAAATCTGACTGACTTCTTGGGCAACAGGATGTATTATAACATTATTTCTGTCTAGAAGAAGGAAGCCTACCATTCTTTTGGTAACAAAAACGTTTATTTGTAATCAGATTTAGAAGAATTCCAATACTTAGGAAATAAAAGTCAGTTTAACAGTGGTAAAAGAGCCTATCACAAGTTCTTGTTGCACAGCACATCGCTTTAAAATATCTTAACCTTCAATAAGCCTAAACTCATAATATCGAAATGCCAAAAGGCACTTCTGAAACCAATAAATTTTGTCTCATGTTAAATTTTATGTCTATGATAAGAATATACTCTAGGAATGTATGTTTATTTTCACTTTTTTTTTTTTCACCTCTCATATCTGTGTGCTGTTTTTGGCTGAACATCCAATGGCTTGTTTCCAGGCCACAAATACATGTGCTATTTATCATTAGTGGATTTTCTTCCTGTGGATGATTTGATTCTCCTGTCTTTGGGATAGAATACTTATTATTCATATATTCTTTACTAAAATTAGGGTTTTACCTTTTTTTAATTATCCTTCTTTTTCTAGAAATGTGAAATGTTTTACTTTAGTATGTTTCTTCCCAACATAGAAAGTACAGTGTCCCCATTTCCATACAGCAGAAAATTTTGTACTTTTTTGTAAATAGTTCCTTGGAGAATTAGTGTTACATGAATATGTGGCTTCCCAACCTTAACTAGTAACTGTAACATAATTAGATTTTTTTGTTTCTTTTGCACTGACAAATATGTTTACTATCTGAAGTGGGGTTTTCAAAAGATAACAGCTCATTTATTTTTTAAATGATGATGTGTTTATATTTATTGACCCAAAAATGTTCGTATTAGATTGTTCAATTTAAAATGTAAATTATAGAACCTTAATTTGGCCATTATTTTACAAATTAGCATTAAAAAGTCTAGAAGGGCTTACTTCAGAAGATAATTAGTAGTCCTTTCTGGAAAGTGGGATTAAAGGTTATTTTTTCTTTCTTTTCTCTCTCATTTTCTGATTCTTTGATAAATGTGTACTATGTGTATTGTTCAAACATTTCAAAATTATATTTTAATTGACAGTAATTCTACATATTAATGGGTATAGTGTGACATTTCAATACATATATGCAATGTGTAAATCAGAATTTCTCTTTTTTTGGGGGCTCTGGGGATCAAACTCAGGGCCTTGTGCCACAATGTGTAAATCAGATCAGTATAATTGGCCTATCTATCACCTCGACAATTGTCAATTATGGTTATCATACTGTGCTAGAGTGCTACTGTGCTTTAGAACATTTGAAGCTATCCTTTCTATCCAAGTGCACCCTTGTGTCTATTTACCATCCTCGCTCTACTTTCCTCTTCACCGTATCCCAACACATTTTCTGGGCTCCAGTAACCACTATTTTATTCTTCATTTCTTTGAGATCAACTTTCTGATTTCCATGTATGAGTAAGAACGTGTAGTATTTGTCTTTCTGTTCCTGATTTGTTTCACTTAACATAGGGTCCTCCAGTTCCATCTATGTTACTGCACATTACAGAATTTCATTTATATTCATGGCTGAGTAATATTGCACTGTCTATATTTTCTTTTCAGTTCATCCATTGATAGACACCTTAGGGTGATTCCGTATCTTGACTGTTGTGAATAATGCTGTAAGAAACATGAGTACAAATGTCTCTTTGACAAATCAGGTTTCAGTTCCTTTGATGTATACACAGTGGCAGGATTGTTGGATCATTATGTTCTGTTTCTGGTTTTTTGAGGAGCTTCTATTCTTGTTTCCCATAATGGCCACATTAACTTACATTCCTACCAATAGTGTATAGAGTTGCTGTCTCTCCACATCCCTCTTAGCATTTGTTTTTTTTCCTTTACCTGATATTAGTTATTCTGAGATGAGATGATATGTTATTATGGTTTTGATTTGATTCGCATTTCCCTAATGATTAGTGATGTTGAGCACTTTTTCTTATGCTTGCTGGCCATTTGTATATCGTTTTTGAGTAACATCTATTTAGATCATTCACCCATTTTTAAATTGGATTTTTTTTGTACTGTTGAGTTGTTTGAATTCCTTACACATTTTGATAATTAATTTCTTTCAAGATGCATACTTTGCATTTATTCTGTTCCATTCTGTATTTTCTCTTCTCTATGTTGGTTATTTCTTTAGCTGTACAGAAGTGTTTTAGTTTTATGTAATCTCATTTGTCAATTTTTGCATTTGAGGCCTGTCCTTTTAAGGTTATATTCAAAAACCTTTGCCTAGACCAATATCCTGAAGCATTTTGCCATATTTTCTTTCAGTAATTTCATACTTTCTGTCTACACTTAAGGAGTTGATCTACTTTAGAGTTGATGTAGTATATGATGAGAAAATAGGGGTCTAGTTCTTTTCTTTGCATATGGTCCAGGTGCCCCTTTTGCTCGCACCACTTACTGAAGAGGCTTGCTTTTCTTCATTGTATATTCTTGGTGTCTTTTTCAAAAATCAATGGGTTGTAAAAATGTGGTTTTATTTCTAGGTTCTCGGTTCTGTTCCGTTGGTCTGTTTGTTTTTAGGCCAGTGACATACAACTTGCTTATTTTGTTACTTTCTTTTAAGAGGGACAGGGTCCAGCTGTGTTGTCTAGCCTGGTCTCAAATTTCTGATCTGAAGAGATCTTCCCACCACAGCCTTCCAAGAATCTAGGACTGTGTGTGCTCATCAGTGATCTTCACTTCAGCTCATTTATCTTTGTAACCCAGAATTTAAGCTCTGTGCTTGGCACATAGTAGGCATTAAGTAAATACTACTCGTCCTGTTATTTGGTACTACTTTATCATTTTCTGATTGCTGATATTTTCTACAGAAACTTTTCAAAAGTCAGAGCAGTGAGCACTTCTCTTCTTGTTCTAAAGTGTCTCTATAGTCTGCTATGTGTAGAAATTTAAAGTTTTTTTTTCAGTAGTGGATATTGAATCCAGTTCATTCACACTGAGCTATATCCCCAGCTATTTTATTTTGTTTTATTTTTTATTTTTTGAGACAAACTCATGCTAAGTTACTCGATTGCCCAGGCTGGGTTCAAACTTGTGGTCCTGCCTTAGCTTCCCAGACTACTAGCATTACAGGCTTGACCACCGCGCCTGGGAAGTGAAGTTTCTTTCAGGTGTTTCCAACAGGCCAGTGCTTGAAGAAGATATGTAGATATCTTCCCATGGGATTAACCTCTACTAGTTCTGAGAGAGGTTACTCAAAAGTTTATGTTGTTCTAAAGGACCTAAAATATGGATGCTCTGTTTTCCTGTACGGCCCTCTTGGATCCTGACAAAGGTTTGGCACCCCCTAGTCTCTGAGCACTAGAAAGTCAGGAGACATCCAGGATCACCCTGGTTCTGAGAGTGCCACCAATAGTGTCAGGCCCTGGTGGCACAAGGCCTACTTTGTTCACGACTTTGGAGGTACCGATAGTTTTCTGCCTAATGTTCTTTCAGTCACTCAGCGTTAAAGGAAAGTCAAGGGAAACACAAGTGCTCAAACCTGTTAAAGTGTAATAGTCTTCTATATTAGAATTGTACGTGAATAAAATTTCATCTTTCTCATTTTTTTACTTGGGTTTATAGTTTTCTGGCTTGTTAAAATTCTTCGCTTAAATATTTTTCTTCTTTCTTTATTTAATAATAGCTTTATTGAGCTATTCTTCATGTACTAGAGAGTTGACGTGTACAATTCATTGGTTTTTAGAGTATTCATGGAGTTGTACAATCATTGTCACAGTCAGTTTTGAAACATTTTTGTCACCCCAAAAAGAAACCCTATGCCCATTAGCTGCCACTCCTCCTTTTCCCCAAAGCTCCCTGGCCCTAATCAACCATCTGTCTACTTTCTGTCCCTGGATTTGCCTATTTGATTCACGTGTTTTTGTTTTGTTTTGTTTTGTGAGACTAGAGGCCTTTGCCAACCCCCCCCCACATTTTTTATAATTTTTGAGTCAGGTTCTTGCTAAATTGCCCAGGCTGGTCTTGAACTAGTGATTTCCCTGCCTTTGCCTCCCAGAGTCCTGGAATTACAGGTGTGCACCACCACACCAGCTTTGTTTACATTATTATTAAGGCTAAGTCACATCATAGGCAGTCTGCAACCTGGAAAACCAGGGATGCCAGTAGTGTTGCTTGGTTCAAATGTGAAAGCCTATAACCACAGAAGCTGAAGGTATAATTCTCAATCGGAGGTCAGAGAGCCAAGATCTGGGGAGCAGGGAACTAATGGCAGTGCTGGAGCCCCCAAACAAGAGCTTGGTGTTCTGATGTTCAACAGTGGGAAAAGGAGAATGCCCTGGCTCTGGAAGAGAGGGCAAAAATATACCCTTCGCTGGGGATTTAGCTCAGTGGTTAAAGTGCTTGCCTTGCAAGCACAGGGGCCCAAGTTCGATCCCCAGCACCACAAAAAAAAAAAAAAAAATACACACACACACACACACACACACACACACCCCTTCCTCCACCTTTTTATTCCATCTGGGCCCTCAGCAGGTTAGATGGTACTTACCCACG
>PVJO010017318.1:0-27185 GCA_004026905.1 Hystrix cristata | reverse complement strand
CGAAAATTAACCATGTCATAGCATGTAACTTTCCTGACTGTTTACATGACACAGTTTACACATCCTATCCAGGATTCTATGAGAATATTTTTGTGAAAGTGAATATTGTCTTTTTGATTATATTATATCATGTCTATTTTTAACAAGGCTACCTCTTTTGTTCATAAAACTAATTTGTTTATAAATTGATTTGTTTATATTTTAAATTATGTGTTACACCATTTAATAAAATTAACATGTTCCTGCAGTTGTTTACATAAACTATGTATTATCTGAAAATATGATTGTTTTCAAAATATACTTCCTATTGTTTATAGAGTTCTGGTATAGTAGTAAAATCTTGCCAAATAACTTTTCATTTACATATACAGATGGAGTGATTATTATATAGCTTCCTGTGGGACAAAAACCCAGAACCTAAACTAAAATACCCAAAGTGGAGGTATTTTAGACCGAGTTTGAAAATAAATCTTTTGAAGAAATGTTACACAGTGTTAACAGTTCTACTTTTAGCCATTTCCCTTATCAAGTGTTAACCCAACACAGTGAATTTGATGATTTTTCAATTTTACATCTCAGCTGAGATTTCATTATGAATCAAATCTGCAGCTCCTTTATTTCATAATTGGAAAGGAAATAGTTTGTACATGACAGTATTAGAGCAAATGACTTGTAATCTTAGCTTCTATGTTTAATTTCATTACATAGTATTTTTGTTTTCATTTAATCTTTTAATATTGCTGTTTATTTTCAGATAAATGCGGTGTCACTCTATCTCCTTTACCTTGTGGAAATGATTTCCTCAGGACTCCAGATTATCTATAACACTGATGAGGTATGATTTTCCCTAATTCTGAACTACTAAATACTGTGAACATCTTATTCCTTTTACATTTAAAGACTTATTTTTAATTTCATGAAATGGATTATGCTTATATTTCATATAATGAGATACTAGACTTTGCATATTGTTTCAAAAAGTCTTTACATTTTTAATGCAATGCACTTTAAAAAGGAGCTCAACATATGACAGGTGGTGAAATTTAACTTCTGTGAAGGCTGTATTTCAGATGATCTGAAAGAAAAGCGTAACATTCGGAAAATTTTAGTGACAATGAAAATAAAATAGCATTTACAGATTTCCTAAGGTATGTCCTTTTTCTCACCATTGCTTTTTGAAACTCAAACATTTAAAAGCACAAAGGAACTTTTATCATATGATATTACTGTTATTTGTAAGATTTCAGTAGGATTCTTCATGTTTTTCAAAAAACAAATACTGTGTTCTTATTTTTTTATCAGCAAAATTGTGAAGAATTTACACCCCAAGTTGAAAGGCTTTTCTTTCACACACATTAATGCTTGAGTACACGCACAGACACACATGCTGACAGACATTGCCATGTGCCACATTGGAACAAGGAAGCTTTTCATCACTTGATGGTACACAGTGATAGTTCTGTCGGAAACTAGGTATGCCACACGTACTTGTTATTCCTTTCCTGTGATCTGTGTAAAGAGAATTATTACATCAATTACAAAATCATCTTTGGCCTGTGTTTGAAATGGAGTACATGCATGCTTGCCCTCTGGTAGTTTATAGTCTTGTAAAATCAAGTCTGTAGAAGTAAAGGTAAACAATAGAGAAGAAAATACAATAATAAATTAATAATATTTAAGTATGGTTTCTATTCAATTCATCAATAACTCTGTGTTTTAGTTTATCTAAATCATCTTTACTTTTTTATTATTGTGAAATAATGGCATTAAAGCATTTTCAGTAGGGGAATGGCTTGGAAAACTTCTGTTACAGATTGATCTTAAGCAGCATCTTAAAATATGAAACAAATAGAAGAGGTATGACTGGCTGAAGAGAGAAGGGTTTCTAGCACCAACCCATTTAGCTTCTCATTTCATTTTCACCCATAGAGGCTTCAATGCACTGGAAAAAATACCTCAGTGCCAGAGGAACACAGTATGACAGCAATTTGCAATAAATGGCAACTAAAAATTGCTGTTCGCAAGTGATTTTACAGTAATGTTACGTGAGGCAAGGTAGTAGTGGAAGTGTCATAGCAGTGAAGTTATTTTGTGGTATTTTATTTTTGAAATTTTATTTTCTGCTTTCTAAACGTCTACTTTAATTCACTATAGATTTCTGTCAGCTGTCATTATTTGTCAATATGATATTACTTAACCTATTTTTATGCTTTTTCTTGACCTTATCGTTTTTATTTGATATGTATAAACTTGTTACATAGCTAGTATCAATAGATTTATCGTGTATACCTTAAAGTCCTGGAATAATAAACTGTATCATTGTTGTTCACCATCCTTTTCCTTGAGATTCTATTTAATGTATCAAGGGCCATATGAAAAGGTAGTAAATGGGTTTGCATAGAATCTTTCAGTGAAGGAAGTTTCTTTCCTCTAGATATTTCTGAGAATTTAATCCTGTGAAAAGTGACGTGACTTGCGTCCACTATCTTTTCTGAATGTTCCTTAGGCTCTGGTTTGACCAATTCGTAACCCGTCTCTTCTTCAGTGCCTGGTCACATTCAGATCTTAGGGCAGTATGAGGACTTTGGAGATAATGGAGATAACATTCATTTCTTTTTATATTTGCTATCAAATTTTAAATTTGCCACAGTCTTTATTTTTCTTAGGATTGAAGAATACAAAGTTTGGGGATGTTTGTGTATGTGTGTGTGTGTGTGTGTGTGTGTGTGTATTATATATGTGCACATATACACACATGGAATGCATTTTACACTTTCTACGCTTTTGGTTCTTTAATAATCTATTTCCATTTTTTTGTAATGCATCATCATATTTTTACCGATTCTCTTGTTTTTATAAACTTTATAGTGTAGGTCCTTATTAAGTGCATTAATTTAAGGGTTATGCATACCCTTACTAAGGTGTTGTGAAATACTGATTAAGAATGTGGTGATGAATTTTGCCAGGGAATATTTTCTAAGGGCAGAGACTGTCATTTATGCTATTTTTCTAACATCTTTGTCTAGACAGATGGATCATGTGTCTTGGGTTCTTAGTTTTCATTGGTGTTTATTGAGTCTTGCCACGAACATTCATAAGTGATGGATATGTACTAAAAAGAACAACTGTAAAAGAGACAGTCCTGTAGTTCTGCCTTGGCACTGTTATTTGCTTTCTTTATTGAGAAACTCCTAATGTATGCTAAACTTACACCTACAGTTGAAAGTTGACCTAAGTTAGTCTTTATGTCTACTAATGGAGATGAGGAATGTGATGAACTGCCTCTTGGTGTTCTGCTTCCCGTTTCATGACATGTCATAATTACCTTCTGCGTGCTGAGACACAATACCTGATGCCCTCAGCTCTTAAGGAGGAGAGGTTTATTTTAGCACAAAGTCTGTAGAGGTTTCAGTCCATGTTTACTAGGTCCATGTTTACTAGAGGGCAGGATGGCAAAGGAGCATTTCAGAGGCAGTGAGAGGCAGAGAAAACATTCAAGGGAGGAGGGAAGGAGATAGACCAGTGGTGGTAAACCTATGGCACACGTGTTACCATGTTTTTCTTTTAAGAAAAGATTTTAATGTATGAATTGTTTTTTTTTTTAAACTAAAACCTCAGTATTCAGGTTTAATTGCAGTGTTGGAACTTTACGGGAAATAAGTGGGTTTGGGTGGCAGTTTGGACACTTGTCTCTAAAAGGTTCTCTATCACTGAGATAGCCACGCTCCCAGTGACTTGGCTTCTTCAACCAAGCTTCACGTCCCAAATCACATTTAGTTATAAATGCATTAGTGGACTAATCCACTTACAGTATCATGCCCCCATGAACCAGTTACCTCCCCAAAGTCTCACCTATGAGCACATGAGACTGTGGGGGACATCTAGACATAAGCCATAACATGTCCATAAATAAATTTTCTCAAAGTAGATTGAAGGAAACAAGAAAAGAATAATTTAGATATGGGTCCAGTGAAATTTATTTATAATCAAAAAACCATTCCCCACAGAATTTGTGTTACAATAAGATTTTGTTTGGCATTTAAGATCATTTTCCTTGATTTTTATAGAAAAGCCTCATTACATGAAGACTTTTAATTCTTTGACAAAGAAGGAATTTTCTAGGCTTTGGTTGACTTTACATTTCTAAGTTTTAAAAAATTCTTTGAAAGCCAAGTTTTACAGGGTTTAAATTTTTTCTTCCTACATTTGGAATTTTGTTTTATTTTTAATTAAGTTGGTTTCGTATTTTTTTGTTTTTTGTTTCTTTTGAGGCAGGTTCTCGCTCTGTAGTTCAGCCTGGCCTTAAACTTACTATGTAGCCCAGGCTGACCTTGAACCCATAGTGATCCTACCTCAGCCTCCAAAGTGCTGGGATTACAGGCATGTGCCACCACTCCCGGTTTAATAAAATTACTAGAACTTGTTAATTATAAGTTTTTATGTAAAGTTCTATTATCTAAATCTTTATATATATGGAAGTTGAGGTACTACCTATGGACTCTAATGTTCCTCTTCCAAGATCATGCTGTTACATGGCTCCAACTTTGATTCCTTTTAACGATGAGCCACAAGTCATTTTAGAAAAAAAATCAACCTCTGTTGTTTCTCTTACAAACTTTAAATCTAAGTGGAAATAAGCACAATACAGGGATGATACTTGGATTAAAGTAAAGCCAGTTGTATTGACAGAAGCTTGTCAAATGGTCCTGCATACTCCAGTTTTAGATAAATAGGCTCGAATGTTGTTTCCATGGATAAAACTTTGTTTATCCAGGAATGGCCAGACAATTTCTTGTTCAGTTCATTACAGCAAGTTTAGTGTACAATTCTCATAATGAAACTACTTCACAACACTGCAAGTGCTTGTTCAGTGTGAGACCTGTGGGTATCTCCTTTATTCTGTCTCATCTACCATTTTCTTTTAATTTTGCAAAGATATTTTCTGCTGATCTATAAAGTCTTTTCAGATGTGTCATCTTACGTATTGGATGACATGTGAAAATTCTTTTTGTAAAATCAGTTTTATTTTTTGTTTGTTTGTTTGTTTGTTTGTGGTTTTTTTTTTTTTTTGGTGCTGGGGATCGAACTCTGGTCCTTGTGCTTCCAAGGTAAGCACTTTAACCACTGAGCTAAATCCCCAGCCCCAAAAATCAGTTTTATTGATACACTTTTGACATACATAATGATCACATGCATTATAGGAAATTTCTGCCTGCATGTATCATGACTTAATTCTTTTCCTATTCCCTTCCCTTCTGTACAATTCTTCTTCCCCTTTCCCTTTACAAAACATTGTTTCTATTGTTTTCTTTCAATTCTTTTTTTTATTTTTTTAATCTCTATTTACCCCTTCCCTGCCTCCTCCCCTCTCCTCTTGTTCCCCTTCCTATTTGAACATTTTCTTCCTGCTTTCCAATATCCATCCTCCATTTTGGTCTTTATTTATCCGTTGGGTTTCTGACAAAAGAGAAACAATGCCATATTTAAACACATGTGTCTGATTTATTTCACTTAAAAGAATGCTTTCAAGGTACATCCATTTACCTAAAAATGTCTCAAGTTTATCCTTTATGGCAGAGTAGTACTCCGCTATATATAAAAAACCATATTGTTTATCCATTCATCTGTTAATGGGCATATGGGCTGTTTCCAAGCGTTAGCTATTATAAGTTGTGCTGCTATAAACATGAATGCACATATATGACTGTGGTACGATGCTTTTAACTCTTTTGGGAAAATATCTAGAAAGGGAATGGCTGGGTTGAATGTAACCTCTAGTTTTAATTTTTTGAGGAATCTTGGGGTTTTGTTCATAAAACCTTTGCCTACACCTATGTCTTCAAGAGTTTTACCTATTTTGTGTTCTGGCAGATTAAGTGTTTCTGTTTTAATATTTAAGTGTTTGATCTATTTTGATTTTAATTTAGTGCATGGTGAGAGACATAGGTCTAGGTTTAATCTTTGGCTTGTGGAAAGCCAGTTTTCCCAGCACCGTTTATTAAAGAGGCTATCTTTTCTTCCAGGGAAAGTGTTTGGTGCCTTTGCCAAAGATAGCTGAATGTGATTGGTAGCTGAATGTGATTGGGATTGTTTCTGCATCTTCTATTCTGTTCCATTGATCCTTGAAAATAATTTTTTTTGTTTTTTTGTTTGTTTTTGTCAGTACCATGCTGTTTTGTAGTATAATTTCAAGTCAGGGATTGTGATGTCTCCTGCTTGCAAATGCAGAGATGCTATTGCTATTCTAGGTCTCTTCTGGTTCCAAATGAATTTTAGGAATACCTCTAGTTCTGTAAGGTACACTATTGGTATTTTGATCAGGACTGCATTGAATCTGTATAACAGTTTTGGAAGTGTGGCCATTTTTAGTATATTGGTTCTGCCTATCTACAAATAAGGAAAGTCTTTCCGTTTTCTGATATCCTCTTCAATCTCCTTTTTCAGAGTACTGTATTTTTCGATATAAAGGTCTTTTACTTCCTTCACTAGATTGATTCCTAAGTATTTCATTTTCCTTGATGCTCTTGTGAGACATGTTATTTGCCTAATTTCTCTCTCAGTTTGTTATTTGTGTATAGGAATGCTCTTGATTTTTGAGTGCTGATATTTTTGGTATACTGCTGTGCTACCAAATTTGGTTATTAAATCTAGGAGTCTTTCGGTAAAGTTTTTGGGGTCTTCTATGTAGAGAATCATGTCATCTGCAAATAATGATAATTTAACTTCTTCTTTTCCTATCCTTATTCCTGTTACTTCTTTATCTTGTCTAATTGCCCTGGCTAATGTTTCCAGAACTATATTGAATGAGAGTGGTGACTGTGGGCATCCTTGTCTTGTTCGTGATTTTGGAGTAAGAGCTTTCAGTTTTTGACCAATTAGTATGGTGTTGGCTGTTGGTTTGTCATAGATAGCTTTTATCAGATTGAGATAAAGACCTTGTAATCTGATTTTCTCTATGGTTTTTGTCATGAATGGGTGTTGGACTTTGTCAAATTATTTTTCTGTGTCTATTGAGTTGATCATGTGTTTTTTTGTTCTTGGTTCTGTTAATGTGGTATATTACATTTATTGATTTGAGTATGTTGAACCATCTCTGCATCCCTGGGATAAATACTACTTGGTCATGGTGTATAACCCTCTTGATGATTTGCTGCAATCTGTTTGCCAGTATCTTATTGAGGATTTTTTGCATCTTCCTTATTTTCATCCGTGACCCGTTGATTGGTCAGGAGGGTGTTATTTAATTTCCATGTGTTTCATGTAGTTTTTATGTTTATTGATCTCCAATTTCATTTCACTATGGTCTAGTGATATGCATGGGATAATTTTAATTCCATTGCATTTACTTATACGTGTTCTTTGAGCTAGTATGTAGTCTTTTTTGGAGAACATCCAGTGTGCTGCTGAGAAGACTAAGTTTTTGTTGTTGTGGATGGAACACTCTAGAGATCTCTATTAAATTCATTTGTTCAGAGGTTTGATTCAGCTCTGATATTTCATTGTTGATTTTTTGGCTAGTTAATCTGTGTATTTGTGACAGTGGGGTATTGAGGTCCTGCATGACAATTGTATCAGTCCTTATCTGATTTTTCATATCCATTAATATTTGCTTTATATAGTTGGGTGTACTGGTATTTGGTGCATATATATTTATGATTATTATCTCTTCCTCTTGGATGGATTATTGTGGACCTCTGGGGTCCGTGAACCGGGGGCACAGTGACGTTGCAGAAAAAAGAGAAACAGGACAGCAAGGCACAGGGGGCCAGAGAGGAAAGACTCTAAGGCCAATTTTATTTCTTCAGTGAAAACTTATATAGGACAGGGTAAGTGCAATACATGGCATTTCTTTAAACTAAACAGAACTGAATGGAATGTGTAGGTAATCTATCACTAAGTCAGTGGGCCAGGGACAAAACTTTAAGGTTGTAAACGATAAACTATTTGTTCAGTGTATTAAGGGCTTATCGAGGCTACATAACAATTTACAAACTTCAAGAGGGAAAGGTAAGACTTCTACTGCTGTTTGACAGGCACCTGCTGTTTTGGACAAAGTCTCCTCTCCCAGGCTCCCTAGGGTCACCTTTGACCCTGCCCCTGTGAGCTTTCTCAACTGCCTCAGGATATTCCTAAGAGCATAAAGGACAAGCCCTCGACAGGGCTCCGAGAGTATCTTACAGATTATTCCCTTAACAAATATGTAGTGACTTTGTTTGTGTCTTCTGGTCAGTCTTGGATTGAAATCCACTTTTTGTGCAAACAGAATAGCCACCCTTGCTTTATTTTGAGTTCCTGTTGTATGGAGTATGATTTTCCCTCCTTTTTCTTTCCGTCTATGAATTTCTTTTTGAGTTAAATGTGTTTCTTTTTTTTTTTTTTTTTTTTTTGGTGCTGGGGATTGAACTCGGGTCCTTGTGCTTGTAAGGCAAGCACTTTAACCACTGAGCTAAACCCCTAGCCCCTAAATGTGTTTCTTATATAGAGCATATTGTTGGATCTTTTTTCTTGATTGATCCTTCAAATCTGTTTCTTTTGATTGGTGAATTGAGACCATTTACATTGATGGTTATATAAATGATATGTATTAATTTATCCTTATCCTATTATTTTCCTGTTGTTGGTTCTCTTTCTTTTCCTTCTGTTTAATTGCTTGCCTTGCCTAGTTGATTCATTCTATTGGCATTCATGGAATTGTTGTCTTCATTGTCTTCTTCTAGAATGTCCTTCAGAACTTCTTGGAGTGCTGGTTTGGTAGTCACAAATTTCTTCAGGTGCTCTTTACCATAGAAGTATCTTATTTGTCCATCAGTTTTGAAAGATAATTTTGCTGGGTACATCAATCATGGTTGGAGGTTATTTTCTTTCAGGACTTGAAATACCTCACTCCAAGTCCTCCTTGACTTAAGGGTTTGTGTTGAGAAATCTGCTGTGATTCTGGTGGATTTTCCTTTATAAGTGATGTGTTTCTTTTCTGTAACTGCTTTTGATATTCTGTTCTTGGGTTGAATTTCTGGCATCTTGACTGTTATATGCCTTGGTGTAGTGGGTTTTTTTGAGTTTTTTTTTTGTTTGTTTGTTTTTTCTGATCACGGTAATTGGAGTTCTGTATGCCTCACTTATCTGTATGTCAAATTCTTTTTCCATGATTGGGAAGTTTTCTCCTATTACTTCTGCTAAAAAGTCTTTTATGACCTTTGTGTTATCTTCTGAGTTTTCATCAATTGTGGTTAATCTTATGTTATTCTTCTTTGCATCATCTAGCAGCTGTTGGATTGATTTTTCATGGTCCCTTCCTATTTTTAAGAGGTCTTTCATTTGATAATTGCTAACCACAAACCTGCCTTCTCTCTATCTTCACATGGGTTGATTTTCCTGCAAATACTTTCAATAGAATTTTTAATTTCCTGGATAACTGTTTGAATCTGCTTTATGAAATATTGTTCTTTTCTATCTTGAGCATTTATAGTTTCATCACTTTCCTAAGCTCTTCTATTTTTTTTTATCTGTATCTACTCTAGATTCACTAACTGTGTCCTTCATTATGGCCATCATCTCTTTAGATATCTGCGAAATTATTTCTGATTTTTTTCTAGAGCCTCATTCATGTGCTCTGTTACTTCTACTGCTACTGTTTCAGAAAGGTCAGCTGGGTGGTTTTTGATTCTTTCTACTTCAGTTCCCTTGGATTTGCTTTGGACAAGCTGGAGATCTAGGGTTGTTTTTCTGTTTCTTTTCTTTTTGTTTGTCTATTTGTTTTCTGTGTTGATACTTGTAAATTGCTTATGGTAGGTAGCTTTATTATTAGTACTGAGTCCTCTTTAGAAATGACTTCTCAGAGATGTCTTCTAGGTATAGCTGGCTTTTGGCTTTTGAGCCTGTCCCAAGATCCTGCCTCTTCAATTTATTAGGGATGAGAGGTTGCCAACTGTTTGGCCTACCACCCAGTTCTTTGGTAGTTGACTATGGTATTATTTATGACCCCCAGACAATCTCAGTGTTGACATAGAAGGTAGAACAACTGAACACAATAATCATGTGACCTTGGATAAAGTAGTACAATCAGTAATAACAATAGCATCAAGCACAGTCTAAAACATGAAAAACTGTGGTAACTGTTAATTTGCCACTTTTAACCATAGGTACAAAATTTATAGTTATATAGCAAAATCTAAAACAAGTGATAAAATTATATATGGTAAATATCCCCTCAATAGAGTAATTTTACCCCCAATGGAGAAAATTTAAAACAGGTAAGAGGAAAAAATAGAGAAATAAAGGAAAAGAAAGAGATTAGAAGCAAGGCTGAAGGACGAAGAAGAAAACCCAAGCTTCAGGAAACCGGTGAAGAAGTACAGCATCGGGCAGGGGTCTGGCGAGCTAACGGGTTTCCCATGAAGATCCTCTGCTTGTCTGGGTTCATGCCTTCATGCAGGCGAGGAATGCAGAGGTGAGCTGAGACTGGCTGAGAGCCAGAGGTCCCTCAGGTGGAGAATGAAAAAGAAGCCAGAAATGAACGTAGTGTGAAGCAGAGGTTTATTTATAATATTGTGAAAGCAGTGAGAAAGCTGCAGAGCAACAAGCTGCATGGTAGGAAGAGCTCGAAACGAGCTTCTCAAGGTGGTGTCTTTGCTCTGCCCATACTTACAGGGGTATGCTGATCTGGGTTGAGTCAAGGGTTATGGGGTTGTCACTAATTGGTGTATTCTAGGCCAATCAGTGTCTTGGCCTTTGTTTCTGGCATGAGCTGTTGTTAGTGTAAGCCTCTTCTAGGCATATAGGGGCATACATTAAATTCGTGGAAGCTGGTCCCTACAAACAACTGTTCTATACCTTCAGAGGCTTCACAAAGAGCAATTTCCAGTAAGTAGATGGTCATTTCTATAATCATCTGTCATGTCAGGCATGCCACATCAGCCACTTTTGTGCCCCTGTTCCTGCCTATCTACCCTTTGAACTCTCCCTACACTGCCCCTCTGACTCAGTCATCCTATTGTTGCAGGATGGGGAATAGGGCAGTGATGGGCTGTTTGCTTCCTGCTGGTTAGGGGCAACATGGGGCTTCTGTGCAGGTAGTGTCAGTCAAGGAGGGAGGATCTGGGTGATGGTGGTGGAAGGATGCTGGTGGTTTCATGGCAGGTTCCATCTGGAGGACCATCTACATTTTGATAACATTGATGTGCTCTGAAATGAAGTGGGTAAGGCAGTTAAGTACTATAAAAACCAAAGTATCTGTGGAGAAAGGAACCAGGCTATTACTAGAAAAGGGCATTGCTATGCTATTCTCTCACAATGGGGAACCACCAGTTGCCAGCCTGCAAGAGGAAGTTTCCAACCAAACGCAAGCTGTGAGTTTGGCTGCTTGCTGGGATGCAGATGCCTGTCTCTGTGATCACTTGGAGTTTGGCAGCCTCTAGGTGAAAACAAACCAACCCTACCAAGAGATTAAAGCACGTATGACCAAAGCATGAGCACTGAAATGGAGAGGACAATTGTAACCATCTAACACTTAGACCTATCTATAGATGTGGCTGGAAACCACCAGCAGGGGTGAGTGATTAGAGCTCCCTTTGTATGTGTGGTCTATGTTAATATCATTTTATATCTTTGGTTATATTTTTCTGCTGGCTGTTTAAGACCAAGTTAAAGTAAGGCCAGTGTTAGTCGAAATTAACCTTTGCCAAATAACGAAGTCAGTTAAGGCTCTCCAGGGGCTACTTGAGGGATCATGCATAGAGCCTTTTAGCACCTCTGTCAGCATCAGCTGCTGGGATGGGTCACAGTCTTGCTTGACTATGTGGCTTTCATAGAAGCTGGGGAGATGTTTTGTTTCTCTGGTGACCCTCCTTTCTAGCATACTTTACAGTGGTTTTTTTTTTTGTACTTTGGGGTCCACAAATCTCTTTGCTCAGAAAGTTGGGTGACTTAAATTGTGGGATCTTGTAGGAAATGTCATCTCCTGTCCCAGGTCTCTGTTGACCTTGGAGG
Source organism: Hystrix cristata (assembly GCA_004026905.1). Taxonomy (NCBI): domain Eukaryota; kingdom Metazoa; phylum Chordata; class Mammalia; order Rodentia; family Hystricidae; genus Hystrix; species Hystrix cristata. The sequence continues at coordinate 15,200 of PVJO010017318.1, read as the reverse complement.
ACCAGGTCCAAAATACTGGCTATCCTCTTAGTCCAGATAGATAGATAGATAGATTGAAAGATATTTCTTTCTTTTTTTCTGGTTCCTATACCTCAGTTGTTGAACACCCAGACGGTTTAGTTATACCAACATTGTAATGAGACCAGTAGATTTAATTTTATGATCACATGTAAGAATCAAACACTTTGAAATAGATAACATGACCAGGGAACCTCTATCCTCTTACTAATCAGATAGTACCTGGTCATATCACCCACTCCAAACTGAGTATCTGTAGAGTGTTACCAGAAAACAATTATAAAGTAGTATTGAGAAAACTGGAGATCAGAACATTTTGGCACAACAATTACAATGGCATTGTTACGTTAGAACCATGGAGTTTTGTTACTGTTTCTGAAACATATTCAAGTGTTTCTCTTAGTACAGAACAACCTTCTAGTGAGTCATGACCAGCTTAATACAATTATAGATATTAAATGACATAAACTGTTATCCAGTTCTTTAATAGAATGTCATTTAAGAAGATTGCACCACTTCCTCTTAGGTTCAGTCATAGGTGGGGCTCTTCACAGGTGGCTGGGTCTAAAGTGTGTGATGATGGGAGTGAGTATGTGATTCTGGGATCAAGGGTGTGTGAATACTAAATTAGTCCACTGATTGGTTTGGCATAGTTGGGGGTATAAATATTGGGAAGGCCCTTCCTGTGTAGGAATGCTACCTGCCCAAAGGGCTTGTAGCCTGGATAGACTCTAATGGGCAGAAAGAGTATGATTGCTTGCTGCTTGCTGATTGCTTCCTCACTATTTTGATGCTTTGCTGCCCTCCTGCCTTCTGCCTTCCATGAACTCTTTTACCTCTATGATGTCTGTCTGCTCTGCCACCTGCCTTTGAGCCAGCCAGTTATGAACTGAACTGTGAGCTAAATAAAACTTTCTTCCTTTAACTTTGGGTGTCAGGTATTTTGTCTCAGCAATGAGAAAAGTAACCAAGACACTCTGTAATGTTAAGAAGGATCACATTATAGCAGGGAAAGTAACATTAATAAACAGTTAGATATATAGTTAATGATATATAAATTACTTAAGAAAGCATAAGGGAAAAGTATAAAATACAGGAACTATTTTAAGTAGGATGTAAAAGAGCTTTTGAACAAAGATTGAATGAAATGAAACAAGTTATGCCAGCTTGTCAAGAAGATGATTCAGGCAGAGGGAAAAGGAAGTATAAAGCTCTCAGGATTGAGTGTGCTTGCCATAATTGAGGTATAATTAAAAGTTATTCACAGTTGGAGTGGACTTAATGGTCCAAGAGTGGTAGAGATTGCTTCTGAGTAGTCAGGGCTCATAACACGGATGTGGGATTTTATTCCAAGTGTGATGGGATGCCATGGAGGGTTTAAAGATAGAAGAATATTAAAAATTGAGTTATGTTTTAAAGACACAACTTTGCTGTGTGAAGAATAAACTGTAGGAAGGCAAGATTGAAATAAGGAAGATTGGTTCCATTATTTTAACAGTCAAGGGGAAGAATGTAGCTTAGAGTAGCATGATGAATGGCAGTGGAAGAAATTTCACTTCAGATGTACAAGTAATATACAGGTAGGGTTAGTATATTTAGCTTATGAATGGATAAATAGTATGAGAGGAAAAGATTTAAAGATCACACTGCAGTTGTGGACCTCCCTGAAAAAATAGTTAGTATTATGAATTGATGTAGTAGAAAAATAGGGGAAAATGTTTAAACTGTATAGAGTTAGCTTGGGTAGCAACTGTATAGGGTTAGCTTGGTTTTGAAATGTTAAATTGGGGATGTCTGTTAGACATTGAAGGAAGGATACCTTAGTAAAGAGGGCTGGACTAGAGGCATGAAGAGTTGGTAGCTTAAGATTGTTAAATCTGTGGAACTAGATGAGATTACTGGAAGTGTAAGCATAGCTGAGAAAGGGAAAGACTAAATCCTGGGTATATCAATGTAATAAAAAGAGTATCCAGCAAAGGAAATTGAAGAGTGAAGATCAAAGAAGAATAGAGTAAAGTAGAAGCTAATGGAAGAAAATAGGAAGGAGGAGATAATCATCTATCTGGTAATATCAAGAAGTCAAATGAAATGAGTGAAAATTCACCATTGTTTTTTAGTACTGTAGTCATTAGTGAGATGATAATATAATTAATCTTTAAACTGGTATACTTTTGAGAGTGAAACGGAGACCCTGATAATAATTATTCCAGGATAATAAACATAAATCAGGATTGTGCCAGTAGTATCCCCAGGGTCATTGGTGAACTTGATGGTCATGGTTTAGTGGGAACAACAACTCTGACTTGGGGAACAAGGAAATGACTCTTGAACAGTTTCCTCAAAAGGGCAAACACACAGAAATGGAATCGCAGCTAGAAGAGCATAGAGTCAGTAGGATTTTGTTTAGAGTAGTGGATGGACAATAGGAAAGATATGGATGCAAAATTAGATGATTTGGGACAGAAAAGGGACCATTGAAAGAGTAATGTTCTTGAATAGGCAAACTAGGATGAGATAAAGGGCAAAAATAGAAGTAGTGTTTAGCAAGGATCCTACTGGTTCAGATAGCATAAACGGGGAAGGAATGTGAGTATAATGCGTATGTGTGTTTGCATGGTGGTGAATGTAAAGATTGAGTCCCATTCTGATTGTTTGTATTATCTGGAAATAAGGAGGAAGATGTCAGCTGAGGGGCTGGAGATTTAGCTGAAGTGGTAGAGCACTTGCCTAGCAACCTGAGTTCACTCTCCTAGCACCCCCCCCCCGAAAAAAGCATATCAGCTGAACATGATGAAAAGGGGGCACAGGAAACTAAGTGTTCAAGAGGTTAAAGGGGTGAAACAGTCACTTGGGCTTTGTAGTTTTCATTGAGAAAGAATTCCAAGAACTATTTTTGACAACAAATTTCTATCATACAACTTTATGTGATTGAAAGTTTAGCTTGAGTGTAATACTAATTCTTGAAATTTGTGCCAGAAACCATTTAACCCAAACTCATGATTTGGGAATATTTTAATGTCTAGAAGCACTCTGAAGACTGTCTTCATCTGAACTGTTTCTCAGAAGTAATTGAAATTGTAACCTCTGGAAATGTCCTGGTGATCAGGACTGTCTTCATCTGAACTGTTGCTCAGAAGGGGCCAGCACGTAGCTCCTTTGGGCTAGGTCCATTACCTCACTGTTTTAGAGCTTAACTCCCTCTATATATTGCTGTTTTGTTTTGTTTTGTTGCTTCAGTGTACCATAAAAATAAATGGATGGTGCTATATACTGAGCACCAAAGACAGAGAACTCACAGAACTCAACATATAGTCAAGACTAAGATGTGTCATTATAAAGGAACACAAAGAAAAGTCAGTAAAGGAGAAAGTGCATTAAACAAGGTCCAGAAGAATCTAAACTTCAGTAGCCCTCATGTATTCATATAGAAGAACATGGAATTGTGAGGATGCATGTGAAATCCTGACTACTCTAAGCGCCTTTGGAACTTGTCCAAGGTTTTTATTGGGGTCTGGTCCCGTATACACACTCTGCCCATTATGTACCTAATTTCAAACATCAATTGCTTATTATAACACCTATTTTTGCATGGACAATTTAGGTACGAGTATTATACCACAACTATGGCTTTATCACATCATTTACCCTACTTACAGGATTTTGTAGCTTATGTACATAAATAGTGAAAACTATTTGAGATGATTAGTTTTAGAGGTTTTTGTGATAGACTAATCAGGGAGTAGGACAGCTCTTGACAAAAATCAGAAAAAAATTACATTTTGTGATATTAACATATTTATTACCATATATATTTTATATATTTCCATTGTTTTGTCTATTTTAACCCCAGTTTAAAAACTATATGTGAAAATTCACTTCATAGCCCCTTAATGTATAGCAAATGTTAGAGATTTGTGAGGATACTAGTATTCTTTAGAGGAGAACACCAGATGAGAGAAAATAACTGTATCACGTTTATTATGAAACCACCTAGTTTCTCAGCAGCTTGTATTTCTTCTTAGGTATTTACTATGTCTGAGGTGTCTTGGATTTTAGGATCTTCAAAGTTGTTGTTAACCAGATTTCAGTGATAGTATTTACTTAACTTTGTATTTTAAAATAAAAAATTAGAGCACTGTAATTCACCAAACGTAAATTTGTTTCTGTGCTTTGCATTAAATATATATTTAAAGAAAACACAAGTATTAGGTCATAGTTTATGACTTAGATGAATCTTCGGAGAACTACAAACTTCCCAGTACAATTCAGTACTTATTTATTCCAGTTGGCATGTATTACTGGCCCATTATGCATTTTTTATTAGATATGGAAAATTGAGTTTTATAAGAAAATTTTCTCTTTTATTCTGAAATCTCAAATGTTTGGCATGAAATTCTTTGTAATATCCTTTTATCACTTTACATCATTGCTTCTGTAAATGACTTCCCCTTTTTAATTCCTGAATTTGATAATTTATGGCATCTTTGTTTTCTTGCGAAGAGACTTACGGCATTTCAGTTTTATTAGCCCATTTAGAGAACCAAGCTTTTAGTTCTGTTGAGTTTTTCTACTGTATGTTTTTTTGCGAACATTCATTTCTGTTCATATCTTTATGTTTAATTTACCACTGTATAAGTTATTAATATAGAAATTTATATCATTGATTTTTCAGTTTTTTTATTATGGTGTATACACTTAAGCCTTTAGATTTTTCTAAAGGCTTTAGCTGCATTCTAAATTTATGTTATATTTTATTTTATTTTTTTTTTAATTTTATTTATTTATTTTTTTGGTACCAAGAATCGAACTCAGGGCCTCTAAGCACTGAGCTAAATCCCCAGCCCCTATGTTATATTTTATTACTGTTCATTTAAAATATTTTCTAATCATGAATTTTTTGATCAGTGTGTTATTTTCGAATTTATTTAATTTCCAAACATTTGGGCATTTTCTAATTTTTAAATATTGATTATTAATTTAAGTCAACACTGGTGAGAGAACATACTCTGTGTTTTCATTTCTTTAAAATTTGTTGAGGTTTCCTTATGAGCCAGCATGGGGTGCTCATTATTGGTAAACATTTCAGATAAACCTGACAAGAATGTTGTTGATTCAGCGTTCCTATATATTAGGTAAACTGTCGTGCTAGTCACATCTCATATTTTGGCTTTTTTTTTTTTTTTTTTGGCAATGTAGAGATAGGGATTGAAAACAGGGCCCTTTCACTGATTTATATCCCTAAACCAGTGTTTCTTTTCTATTTCAAGCCAGAGTCTCGCTGTATGGCTAAGTTGTGCCAGGCTAAGTGCTAATTTGTGATCCTCCTGCCTCAGCCTCCCAGAGTGCTGGGTCATATCTTTTATATATCATTGAATTTTCTTTTTTATTAGTTCAGTCTCCAACCATGTATTTTAAAAATTTTCTCTATTTAGTTCTGTAATTTTCTGATTTATGCATACATATGTATGAATGTATGTGTGCATATCTATGCATGTAATTGTATACAGTCAGTGCATGTGATTTGAGATTGTTATAGTTTTTTATGTAGCTGGAAATGCCCCATTTCAAATCTATAAAATTTCTCAAAAATCTGCTTTGCCTAACTAGTTTCAATTAGTTATTATTTATATGACATTTGGTTATTATTTATATGACATTTCATTTTCTTTCATTTACTTAAAAATTTTCTGTGTTACTTGTATCGTGCATATTTTGTAAGCATCATGTAGTTGTCTTTGTTTTTAAAAGGAGTCTGGCATTCTTGTCCTTTTAAAGTGTGACTAGTTTATTTACATTTAATGTAAATACTGGTATATTTTCGGTTAAATCTTTTGTATTTCTGTACATTTGTTATTAATCCCATTTGTTTTTTGTGCACCTTTTTTATCCTTTTGAATTAGTAAAATATTTACTATAGCATCCTGCCTCCATTTGCTTCTTGATTAGATTTTGTTGTATTATTATTATGATTACTTTAGAAACTAGGATATACATATAAGCCTATTAACCTCCATTCAATATTTGTACTTTGTTTTTTAATTTTATCCCATGATATCGTACTTTGTGTGATTTGTATACAGTTTTTTGAGAGGATTGCTGGGGACCAAACTCAGGGCCTTGTGCCTGCATTGTAAGCGCTGTACCACTGAGCTAAATCCCTGAATCCTGGTTGATATTTTTATTAGGTTATGTATGGATCTCCACCCCCAGCCACACACAGATCCATCTCTAAAATTTAAATTTTAGTACTATATCTTCAAAAGGACCTCAAAGGATGCCCCCACAGTTACACTGGAGAAAAGGCAGGTGAAACTGAGGAGGAGACAGTGTGTTAGAACCATACTGCCAAGTATCTCTTGTCCATTCATCCTCAGAAAATCGTTGAATGCTAATTTTATTCCAGGCCTTTGTTTGGATAGACTTCTTGCAATACAATACTATTATAATACTAATGCTGTTATAAATCATTTTCTGCTGAACAGTCATATCCATTTAGAGCAGAATTAAGAAGTTCTTAGATTCAACTGTTGAGATTGGTGTCACTTCATTGATTTCACAATCAGGTAGTGAATTTATGTTTAATGTTTGATTTTTTTAATAAAATCAAACTCAGGTATTTATGTTCCAGTGCTTTTCTAATTTTTGTATGGCTGTTAAACCTAGGAGCATCATACTTTTAAGAACTTGTATTATGATACTGTGGAATTTGTCTTCAACCTGGCTACCTGTTTGGGTTGACTACAGTTTCTTAAATGAACAGGTGCTTATTTTTTCTCATATAATAAGATGCCTGACAGTTTATCAGTCTTTCTTGTACTATCTCAAAACTGCTGCTAAAAAAAAAAGAGAAGGAAGGAGGAAGAAAAGAAGGGAAAGAAAGAAAGAAGGAAAAGAAGATAAATACTTTATTTTGAAAAGGGAAAGAGTTTAGCCACATTTCATCAAGCGTAGCCCATTTTATCAAAAATGTCAAAAGCCAAGATTTCTGTTTATGCCTTACTGGTCAAAGCTATTGTGAGGTCACCTCCAGTTGAGCACGAAAGCTGGGAAAGTGTTTATCTCTTTTCCATTTTCTGTAGTTATAGTGTCCAGCAGAAGTAGATGTGAGCCATGTGTGTAGTTTAAAATTGTCTAGTAAACCACACTAAAAACTAATGGGTTAAATTAATTTTTTAACTTTATTATATATCATACATATTAATTACATTCATCAGAGAGAATTTGTACCTGTACATAATGTATCTTAATTCTTTTTTTCTCCATTCTCCTCCCATCCCTTCCAACCCTTCTCCCCCTCCCCATTTATAAAAGTTTTGTTTCCGTTTTTTTTTCCTTTCACTCTTTTTTTCTTTTTCCCTTCCTTCCCTCCTTTTCCCTCTCTATTGCCCTTCCCACTTGAACATGCTCTTTCTACTTCCCAATGCAGTATCTATCCTCCATTATGCTTCTTATTTACTATTTGGGTTTCTCACACAAGAGAAACAGTGCAATAAATTTGTGCGTCCGATATATTTCACTTAAGATTATGGTCTTGATGTGTGTCTATTTTCCTACAAATGACTCAAGTTTATCCTTCTTTATGGCAGGGTAGTACTCCATTGTATATAAATACCACATTTTCTCTATGCATTTATCTTTTGATGGGCATATTTTATTTAGTTTGGTACATTTCTAATGATATTTTAACATGTAATTAATATAAACGATTATGAAGGAAATATTTTACATTTTTTTCTTTTGTGCTAACTCTTCAAAATTTGGTGTGTCTGGTATACTGTGAAAGGCCTTCTTAATTTGGACTGGCTACATGGCAAGTACTCAAAAGCCACACGTAGCTATTGGCTGGCTTATTTACAGTTCACAGTTGTTTGTTTCCTTTACCTCTTATTTACGATACATTGAATTTTTATAATGCATGTGTACAGAGATCAGGAAATTACTTTTCCTGAAATATATTTTCCTCTGCCCTAAACGCCAGCTTTTCTTATTGAAAGAAATCTTGTCCTGTTTCCCTTTTGCTGTTGTGGTGGTGGTGATGATGGTTGTCTCTCATAAGAGATTTGAACGTCTCCTGAATCACCCGTGTACACACCAGTGTTTCCCCTCTTTGGTGCTGGGGATGAACCCAGGGCCTTAGCACCGAGCTACATTCCCATCCCTTTTTTTAAATTTTGAGACAGGGTCTTACAAACTTGCTAAATTGTACAGCTTGGGATCAAACTTTCAGTCCTCTTACCCCAGCCTACCAGAGTGGTGGAATTACAGGCATGTACCACCACACCCAGCTTCCAATTTTTTTTTTAAACAAATGTGCAAAATATTTGAAGACAGTGTCCTCTGAGGGTCAGTTCCAGTCACCAGGTTCATTGTCTAACCATTGCTACCTTCGTCCGTGTCCCAGTTCCACTTACCTTTATAGCTTTTGAAATTTTCACATTCTTGAAACCTCTCTTTCTACCTCAAATGGTAATTCATCCTTCCTTTGTTGGTAACCCTTGCGCATATAATTTGGATTGTATTAAGTAGTAGTATTCAAGTAGTATCATGATTATGATATGTTATTTTTCAATAACTAAAGGAAAATTATTACACATCAGTGATCAAGGTTTTTGGAATGTTGTAATTATTTAAAATGAGATTTACAGACATCAGGGAGGATTCAGATATTTTTGTTTTAGAAAAGTAGGGCTGTAGAGAACTTATATCAATTTAAACCAATAAGAATAGATCTAGAAATGTTTACGGTAGAGAGATATAATTAGTATAGAGATTATCTATATAATCTCTTGTGCTGAGATTTTTGGCTCATCTCTTTGCTCATCTCTGAACTTAACAAAATAGTTTATTATTTTTGTTAACCAAAAAAAAAATGTTTTCTACTCAGAACATTTTTTTCCTTATTTTCAGTTGTTACTATCTTGGTTCTGAATTCAGGATAATGCTATAACTGGAGACGTTAAAAAGATGAGTCTGCAGTATATTGGCTATAGATTTCTATAAAGAATAGTGTCACCATCAGACATATTCTAAAATGTTAGTTATTATTGGAATAAAGCTAACGGAAGAAAATTTCGTGAGACTTCGTAAGCTGGGATGGCCACTTCTTTTATGGCTGAAATTAATACAGTTATTTAAAATATATAAAATGATCATTCTTAATTTGAATTCACCTCTTTGTATGACATAAGGAAAGAATATAGCATTAGGAATTGTTTATAGTACAGTATTTCCCAAATATATTTAGTAAACAAAAAAGGTATATCCTTTACCTTTATAAGCAAGTTAAGTAAATATATATTTTATATATATATATATGCATGTATATGTGTGTATATGTCTATTTACTGTTTGCAGGTGTTTGTATATGTATACATACATATATATACCAGAGTACTGTTTTTCATTTCATTAGGCAATGCTGATATTTAAATAACTGAATTATGTAAAAATGTGACAGTTTAGAGTTGGGTACTAGGAATCTCATTTCCTTGGTAAATATCCACTTGTGGCAGATATTTCAGTTCAGATGTTAAAGTGACTTCTTTCGAAGCAGAATTCATTTGCATTGGTGATACTAATATGTACTTCCATGTTTACTTCAAAGCAAATGTTGAGGTATCATTCTTGAATTACAGCATAAAATTCGGCTTTCAGAATTATTTCCAATTACTATTAAGAGGAAAACAAACTTCTGCAATTACCTGAAATTTTAAACAAAATTACCTTTCCATAAATAAATAGCGTTTATGTGTCTTTCTTTATTTTTGTTATGAATGAAATAGAAGGGAACCATTAATATTCCTCTATAACAGAAAAGCTTTTCCAGAGACCCGATTTATCTATTTTTAATTGTCCCATAGTCATTTCTCTGCAGCATCTATTTATTTTGACTCTGTCACTGTTACCTGGAGTTTCTCAGTTGCGTGAGAATAAAGTCACTAATGATAAGATTAGTTGTTAAAGTTAATATTCAGATATTTGATCTACTAGTAACATTCTTTTGAGGATGTTGTTTTTCAGCTCTGAGCTTCCTCTTTTATCACTAAATGTTCCAGTGTTGTCTGCTTGGGAAGTCAGACTTAAAGGAAAGACTTCAGTAATTTTTTTACTATCATAAAGATTGCACTTGGCTCACTTAAAACTGTAAAAGGCCTTTTATTGGCATTTTAAATCAAATTATATTATTTGGTGTCCAGTGGTATTAAAAATGGCTATTATTTCTCACTCAGTCAAAGTATTTTGAATCTGGCAAAGTTTGTGATTTTTCAATAGAAGTTTTATTAGGATGACATAAATTATCCGTGTTTCCACTGAAATCTTGAAATCCTGAAATCCCTGCTTGCAAGCCTTTTAGTATTATATACCTTTGTGTGTTTGTCACTTGCAACAATATAACAGAGTTAGGACAATAACACTTCTCCAAGGACAAGCTATTTTAGTATTTTTAGAAGAAATCAGGCTACAGTTTAGCTGAAAAATGATTTATTCTTTGATTTTAATATTCTTGGATTTCATGCCTACAAATTATCACTATTGTAGGATAGGGGTGGCATTTTCTTCAGTAAGGCTAACACATTAAAAAGATAGCTGGCATCTTTTGCAAATGGAAAGGGGATTTATAGATGGCGGGAGGGGAGGGAAAGGGGAAGTAAAAAGGATTAAGATTTAATATTTACATGTACCAGCTCCTCATGATAGATGTATTCATTATGTATCACAAACATACACTTATAAAAAAATAAAAAGGTACCTGGCTTTTCTGTCAGTGTTGACAGATGTATGAATACACACTCTCACACACACACACCCCCAACCCAACTTCAGAATGCATGGAATTGGGAAAAGGCAGTATTTGAAGAGATGGTGAATGAAAATCTGAATTGAAGAAAACTAAGTCTTGCAGCGTAGATAAAAAATACCATAATCACTATCACCACCACACCACTGTGGAAGTCCAAGGGGAACAAGAAATGGAAGGCACCTTGGTCCCTCAGTGTCCTTGTGGAAGTAATTTATCCTACCAGTCTGTACTTTATAAATTTAAGGTTTTTTTTGTAGCTGGAAACAATACTGTGATGAAATGCACACTCTTTATTATTCATCTTTAGAAGAAATGAGCAGTACTTTGTTATTTATAGCTTTGAATAGGACAGAGCCTCCATCGTGACCAGGAGGGAATTGTGTTGGAGGACAGGAAACAGCAAGCGGCAACTTTAGGGAGCAGTTGCTGTGTGACAAGGAGGTGGGTTAGTGGGGTTTCTTGTTGCTCCTGTGCTCTGGCCAATTTGAATACAGCACTTCTTTGGGCTCCAGTGCATAGTGGCTATCTCAGCGTGTAAGGTGTCTGGACCGGCGCAATTAAGGTAGAATCATAATGGCCCATAGTGTGAAAGTGAAAAGGGGAAGAGGAGTGTATGTGAATCCACTCTCTAGGATGAGGAGCTGACGAACCTGCAATCAGGGCCTCAAAGTCAGGTTAAGATAACATTTTTAAAAGACTATTTTATATCTGGACCAACCATGGTAAAGGAAATAAATTTTACCTCACATAATGTATTTGAGGCAAGCAATAGTGCTATTACGGAATGATGAAAGGAACAGTTCACAGTAAAGATAAGTCTGTACAAAGTGTGTGAACCTAACAGTACAGCCTCAAAATATATCTCCTTTTTTTTTTGTGGTGCTGGGATCGAACTCAGGGCCTTGTGCTTTCAAGGCAAGCACTCTAACCACTGAGCTACATCCCCAGCCCAAGTCTTTTTTTTTTAGTACCGGGAATTGAACTCAGGGCCTCATGCTTGCGAGGCAAACACTGTAACCACTGAGCTAAATCCCCGGCCCCAGCCTCAAAATATATAAAACAAAAACTTAATGGAATTGTTTGAAGAAAAAAACTTCAAGTTTTCCTGCTAGACACAAAACAGAATACTTATGGACCATATGTATGTGGGTATTTTCTCCATATTGAGCAATTCCCAGCAGACACTCGGTGAATGGATGTCTAATAATTTAACTCAGTTCTGACACTTATTTGGAGATTGAATCAGATTCTGCAAGTTCAGGGCTCAGTATCATAAGCCTGTTCCCTATTTCAGATGCCAATCACAAGTTTCTGGTTGTGACCTGTACTTCTGAACAATTGGATATAAATTGGCATTTTCATTGCTTCTTTCTAGGGTTTAATTAATTTGCTAAGATGGCTCATAGAACTCTAGGGAACACATCTACCAGTTTATTAACAAAAATATTATGAAAGATACAGATGAATGAAGAGATGTGATAGATGATGTATATGGAAGAAGGCCATGGAGCATCCATACTAAATACCCCCTAGCACCTCCACATATTCATCAACCCTTGTGCTTTCAAAACTAGTCCGATTTGGATCTCACAAATGACCAGTGACGTTGAACACTTTTTCATGTGTTTATTTGCCATTTTTATTTCTTCATCTGAGAAATGTTTATTCATTTCAGATGCTCATTTTTTGATTGGGCCTTTAAATTTGGAGGATTTGATTTTTTTGTTGTTGTTCTTTATATATTCTAGATGTCAGACCTTTGTCTGAAGGACAGCTGGCAAAAATTTTTTCCCAGTCTATGAGTTTTTGCCCTACTTTATTGATGATTTCTTTTGCTGTGGAAAAGCCTCTTAATAGGATGTCCCAAGCACTGATTCTTTGTATTATTTCCCCGGCAGTCTGGGTTCTGTTCATAAATTTTTTTCCTACCCTATGTCTTCAAGAGATCTTCCTATTCTGTTCTCCAGTAGATTTAGTGTTTCTGTTTTAATGTTTAGATCTTTGACCCACTTTGATTTTAGTTTAGTAGATGGTGAGAGACCTGGATCTAGTTTTAGTTTTCAGCATGTAACAAGCCAGTTTTTCCAGCACCGTTTGTTAGAGAGGCTATCTTTCTTCCAGTGCTGGTGTTTGGCTCCTTTGTCAAAGATGAGGTATTTGAATGTGTTTGGAGTTGTTTCTGCATCTTCTCATCTGTTCCATTGATCCTCAGGTCTGTCTTTTTGTCAGTACCATGCTGTTTTTATCACAGTAGCCTTATAGTATAGTTTTGAGAGATGCAAATCAAAACAATGCTAAGATTCCATCTCACTCCAGAAAGAACAGTGATTATCAAGAAATCAACCAATAACAAATGCTGGTGGGGGTGTGGGGAAAAAGGAACCCTCTTCCACTGTTGGTGGGAATGTAGGCTGGTCCAGCCACTGTGGAAATCAGTGTGGAGGTTCCTCAAAAAACTACAACTAGAGGTTCCATTTGATCCAGCTATTCCTCTGCTTGGTATTTTCCCAGAAGAATTAAAATCATCATACCACAGTGATATATGCACAACCATGTTCATAGCAACACAATTTGTAATAGCTAAGTCTTAGAAACAACCTAAATGCCCAACAACTAATGAATGGCTAAAGAAGATGTGGTTTTCTATACAATGGAGTACTACTCTGCTGTGAAAAAGGATAAAGTAGAGACATTTGTAGGTGAATAGATACACCTTGAGAACATATGCTTAAGTGAAATAAATCAGACATTCGTGAGTACACATTGAATTGTTTCTCTGATATGAGAAACCATAAGTTTAAGTAAGGACAAAGAGGTATAATAGATATCATGTAAGAGTAAGATAATTTTCAAAAGAGAGGAGAACTAGAAAGGGAGAAGAGGAAAATGAAAGAAGGGAAAAAGGAAAGAAAGGGGAAAGGAAAAATGTAAATAAAGCTGCTGTAAATAGGGAAGGAGAGGAGCAGAAGGGAAGGGTGGGGAAGAGGGGGGAAAACCAAGATATATTATGTACAGACACAAAATAACCATGATGAACGTGATCACTGTGTATACAGTGTACCAACACATGTTCATGGGGAAAAAAAAGAAACACCTCAGTTCCTTCAGCTTATTGTGGAGGCTTCATTTCATAATCATGATTGCTGAAATCATTCCCCATTGGCAGTCAATTCAGTATTCAGTCACTCTCCCCTCCCTGAGCGTTGGGAGTTGGAAGCAAAAGTTTCACCCTCTATTCATATAACTTGTTCACTGGGCAAACAAACCACATCCTGAGGCTATCCAGGAACCCACTAAATCATCTCCTTAGAACTGAAATATTCCTGTCGTCCAGGAAATACAGAAGTGTTCCTATCATCTAGGTCTTAGGAGTTCTTGTTAGATGCTCCTATCACTCCAGAATTTCCAAAGGTCTCAGAACTCTGATTCCTGAATTATCATTAAAGATTAAATATTTGAACAAAAGATTCTCCTAGCATTCTATCTATAAAGGTTTTGAGAGCTTTGTCTCAGGAACTGGGAACAGACACCAAATATATAGGTTTTGTTTTCTTTTGTTTTTGTAGTACTGGGGAACCTTCACACTGATCTACATCTGCAACACTTTTTAATTTTTTAGGTTTTTTTGTTTGTTTATTTGTTTTGGCTTTTTTGTTTCTTTTTTATTTTGTTTTTTTAAACAGAGTCTCATTGAGTTGCTAACTTGCCCAGGCTGGGCTCAAACTTGCAGTTCTTTTCAAGAATGCCAGGATTACAGTGCTATTACTAAATGCCTATCTAAGAATCAGTGGCTGTGTTCTCTGGCTACAGTGAATTTAGAATCCCCTTTCTTAAAAACTTAAAATAAGCAGTCTACTTTATGTAAAGTGTTAAAGAAGGGAAAATAGAAATTGGGAAGTAATAAGGAATGATAAGAAAAACATGACATAACAATACTTGCCAAATATAACTAACATTTTATAATGGGCAGTTTTTAACCTTAAATACGCCTATAAAAAAGAGTTGTGGGCCAGGGATTTTGCTCAGTGGTTAGAGTGCTTGCCTTGCAGGCACAAGGCCCTGAGTTCAATCCCAGGTACCAAAAAAAAAAAAGAGTTGCGATGGAAGATTCCTAAGTTAAATGTCTATTTTTAAGAAGTTAGAAAAGTATATCTTAGTAAATAAAAAGCAAGTAGAAGGAAAAAATAAAGGTATAAAAAGAATGTTATAAAAAAGTAGAGTAGAGATTCTCAATAAAATGAACAGCTCTTTATTTAACAAAAAGATTAAAGATAAACTTCAACCTTGTAAAGAATATGGCAGGCAGACAAAGAATAATAAATTGATAAGCAATGTTATCAATGAAAAGAACGTAACTATACATAAGTAGATACTTAAAGAG
>PVJO010017317.1:0-39542 GCA_004026905.1 Hystrix cristata | reverse complement strand
TTCAAATATTTCCTCTTTCCTGGAAGACACACAAAATCCTCCTCTCTCGTGCTGTATTTTAACAGACACATTTCTTCCTTTCTCATCATTTAGATCTAAAATATCCTTCGAAATATCATGTGTCCAGAGGTGAGGCTTTCGGAAGGTTATTGGCTCACCAGTGCCGGATGCTTAGCTACAGATGAATCTGCGGATGAGCTACTCATAACTGGATGTGCTGCTGGGAGCCGCGCCCAGCCAGGAAGTGCATCCGTGGGGAGGACGCCTTCCGTACGTGTGCCTCTTCCTCTGGCGCTTCCTCCTCTCTCTCCTTCCTGGTCGCAATAAGCCAAGTAGCTTTCTTCTATCTTGCCCTTTTCTCATAATCTTTGTGCTGTGAAGCCAGCTAACTAGGGACTGAAACCTCTGAAACCATGAGCCAAAATAAACCCTTTTTCTTCCCAGCTGTGTATGTTAGACCCAGAGACGAAAAGCTGACTAATACAACCTCTTTCAGACTATCTGGTGAGTGTCTTTGCTGATGCCCTCATCTAAATCAAGTGATCTTTTAAAGTTCACAAGTTTTAACACTTTCAACAGCAATTGTCATTTTATGTTATGGTGGATTTCTTCATAGTATGACTCCCTTTTTATTTTTCTTAAATCTTTCCTAAAGTGACAATAAAGCACAAAATTTATTGTAAATTATCATTATATATTCATGTATATACATTGATTAAAAAGAATATATTTCCATATCTATGAGTTAAGAAATAATCTATATTAAGCACTGATAGATGTCTAATGTAGAAAATAAAATATAACTCTGTCAGTGACATGGCTATTGATAGAAAATGACAGGTACAAAAACAAATAATTTATTTCATAGTACAATAGGGAGGTGTTAAAACATTTCTCCTTTGTGTTAACTGATTTTATGACTTAAGTAGAATTATTAAACATGATATATGTTTATTTTTCCCTTATAGAAACTCTGATTTGTAAATTCTATGTAATTTTAGAGCAAATGAATCATGACAATAATAAACATCATATTGTTAATAACTTTAAACTCACTGTTACATACATCAAGGAGATAAAGATAATTTTCTGTTTCCCACCATTTTCTAATATTAGCAGCTGACTTAGTAATAAACAGTTCAGTATGTAGGTATTTTACCCTGTTTGGTATGTAAAAACACAAGACAAGCTCTAATTTGAGTAAAAATTCTTATTAGCTTTGAAGTTTTTACAGCATTGTACAACTTTTTTTTAGCCATTTGTGATTTTAAAACAGAATGAATCATGGCAAAGGATCTTTATCATACAAGAGTATCCTAAAAGTCAAGATGTATGCATTATTTTAAATTCAGACACTAGATTTCTCATATATACCCTTTCTTGAAATTCTTTAACAACTATGATGAAAAATGGAAAAATACATGGAAATATTTGATAAGAGTATACTAGGAGCACTAGAGGCAACATAAAATCTTTGAAAAAGCACTTAAATTCAAATAAGATAAAATATATTCATTTATATGGTCTACTATGTATGAGTTGTATGGCTTAGAAGACACTTTTTATATCTTTTGGATTTCTGAATCTATAACACTTTCACCAGTGGTTTGGGGTGTAGCTCATGGTACAGTGCTTGCCTGGCATATGCAGTATAATGCCCTGGGTTTGATCCTTGGGACCACAGAAAGAAAGAAAGAAGGAAAGAAAAAGAAAGAAAGAAAGAAAAAGGAAGGAAGGGACAAATGCATAAAAGGTATTTGACCAACGTTAGCTACCCATGCATGGAATCTTATGAAACAATAGGCAGGTGAGTCACACGATGGCCCCTTGTCATAAGACTTTTTAGTTGCCTTTATAGCCTTGGCTACCTATTTTTGTCAAGTACTGTAAAAACACATCCATATCTGTGTCCTCTTCTCCAATTTGCAAGCTTCCAATGGAGGCAGGATCACTACATCTAGACATATTCAATGGAATATTCAGGAGTAAGCCTTGTCTCTGCTTGGAGGAGGTTGCCTATAGCACCAAAGTTTATTTTGCTTATTTCAGACTAACCTTGGTGCTATTGATTAAAACTTTTACAAGACTGAAATAATATACTTTAAAATAGTCTTTAGAGCAGAAGATCATGCCCTACATTGGCTGCCATGGGAGTAACAAGCCATTGTTTTGCCAGTTCATTGACCTTTTGCTTTTATTGTTATATAAATGATGTTAAGTGCTTTAGATAACATAGTACTCAAACAGTTCATTTGTGCAGACCTAAAGCAAGAAGAATTCTGAGCAAGAAAATTCAATTTATTATATTTTGATTCCCGTAATTCAAAGTCTTCTTTAGAAATTATCTTATAATACATGCTCATCTGCTGAAATTTGAAAAACATCATAACTAATTTTAACTTATGAAGACGGGAGGGGGCTAACAACTATAAGTCAACCTAGGTCAAACAATGAAACAAAACTGCTTTAATGTTTAATGCAAGAATTGCTTGAATAAGTTGGCATCTCCAAATGCCAAAAACACATACTTAAATAAAAAGAAAACTTAAAATATAGATGTGTTGACATTTGTTGGCTAAAATTCCAAACTACTAGATTTTATGAAGCAAACAGACTTAACCACAAATTGCAAAGTATACAAAGAAGACACTAATTGCAGTAACCACTTTTTAAACAATCGTGTAGAAATATATCAGTGGATAAGCTGTCAAAGAAGTTCCATTTAAGAGTTTCATGAAAATAAAAACAGAAGTAAAAGCCCTTCTAAGAAACTAGAATACCTAGATTCTGTCTAAATATTTTCAGTGTGCTGGTTGTTATTCAAAGAAAATAAGAGTGCGTTTACCTAGAATTCAGGTCAGACTTGCTCATATTTTAATTACAGTCGTTGATGGGAATTTTAAATAGAAATTTAGAGAATGGTGATCATTTTGGTTTCAGATGAAGACTCATGGAACTAGAGTAAATACTGGAAGCTATCTCACAGTTTCCATGTTGTGTAGGCCATTATGTCACAATTTCAGGAACATGCTGGGAGGTATAGTTGATGAACCACAGTGTAAAACAGAAAATACAGTAACCAGTTTCTTGATCACAAGTGATTGACTAGTAGGAAATAGGAGGGAAGGGAAGTATTATTCACTGTGTTCAGTGCAGCATACTTAATAGCTAGAAATGGGAAATGTCTTGAAATTTCTGTAGAGAAATTTCTGGGTATGTAATTCAAATTATGGGATATAATATAAAAGTTATTAAATGTTGTTAAAATTTATATATTTCAGATTTCTATTTTAACAAGAAAAATAAATACAGTCCCTTGTTTCCAGTCAGGACATCAAGACCATAAAGCTTCACCATGCCCACCTTAAAAAAAAACTGCCCCCCCGGCAAAAAAGTAAAAGAAACCCACAAAAGGACGGATATGTTATAAAATGTCATTTTCCCCCTACGCATCATACAGCTGAGGATACAAGGAAATATGGATTTAATTCCAGAAAATGGCAAGACTTTCTTTTTGTGCTTTAATTGTAGAAGTGAAAGAGTAACCTGAAAAGACAGAGATAAGGCTACCCTGGCCTACAGTTCATTAAAGCCAGAGTCTGCCATGAGCTGTTGAAATCCAGAGGGGGCCCAAAGATTGTGTCTACACAACACGGGCTTTTGACTGGAGGTTGAGCAGATGGTAAAATGTCCCACAGAGCTGTCCTCCTTGGCCACGTCTTAGGTGCCTGTGTGGGGAGCTCAGAAGGCTGGTTAGGCAGCTGGGTAGAGAGGGGTCCCCTAAATTTTACAAGGTGGGGGGAAGCTGAAGGATAAAAAGAACTACCAGATGGCTCAAAAGTTGGAGGCCACACATAATGGGGTGTATCCTCAACTTGACTGGGCAAAGGGATGCAATACCTGGGTGCATTCCTGAGGACGTGTCTTGAAAAGAGCAGCATTTACATCAATAGACTAAGTTAGGAAGATTGAGAGATGCCCCCTCACCCACAGAAGTGGGTGTCACGCGGTCCACAGAGAGCCTGCATTTTCCTCTGTCCTCAGTCTTTGCAGCTCTCAGTTATGAAATCAGAGGTTTCTCTGGTCTATGTTCTGATGAAAAACAAACAAACAGCAAATTCACAATCAGACTCATTCGAGGTCTGTGATGAATCTGAAAGCCAGAACCAACTTCAGAACCAAATTCAATACTGTCTTCAAGAGGAAAGATCAAATTTTCCATTGAAGTAACATTTAGCATATAATGTTTATTTTAGAATGTTACACATGTCTTAAATGAAATATAGAAGTATAACATGAAAAAAAGCAGAAAACTGTGTGAATACTCATACAAAAACATGAATGTGTATTTGTGTGTATGTGTGTGTGTGTATCAGACATATGAAGCATCTCTGCTGCTTCTTGTGCATTATATTTCTAAATGTTATTCAGGGCATTGTGACATCACATGCACACTAAAACACATACCAGCGATTTTTAAAGCAAAAATCAAGTATTGTGAGTTTCCTCACATATGTAGAAGTAAAATGCTTAAGCTTTTCTAAACTTTAAAGTGAATTAGCTTAAAATGAATTATATTCACATATGAAAATTGAATATCAGAAGTTTTGACTTTATGTTCGATATTTGAGTTGTAATAAAAATTCAAATATAATACTAATTGAAACCTGATATATGAGCTAAAAAATTGTATCTAACAATTTTTATGTTCTAAGGTAAAAGACTTAGATCTATATGTGAATATTTATAGTACAGTATTGAGCAGAGCTAAAAACTGGAAGTAACATGTAAATAATTATTAGTGAATGAACAAACACTTTGTCGTGCATTTGTGAAATGAAATACTACTTGGCCACCGATAGAAATAAACCACTATGCCAAAACATAGCTGTACTTTTTTTTTTTTTTTAACGAAAGCATGATTCTAAGAAAAAGGAATCCAAAAGCTAGAAAATCTATGATCTCAGTAAATGATTCTGGGAAGACAAAACTACATAGATAGAAATAAGGTCAGCTTTTACCAAGAATGGAAGAGGGGACAGGAGGGGCATGGAGACTTTTACAAACGGATCAAGGGAACTTCGCGGGGAAGTGTGAGTATTCTGGATCTCAAATGAGGTGCCGGTTACATGTTTATCAACATACACAGGTTTGCAACACAAAACTGATGGGTTGTACTGAATGGAAACTATGAATCAATAAATGTGCAATTAAAAATAAATCCAAAACTGGTAGTTTAAAAGCGTAATGCTTTCTTTTAATCTTATAAAAGGATTTTTAAAAATGTTTTTGTCAGAATACTAATAGAAAACAAGTATAAGGAGTGTATTCTGCGTGAAGTGTAATGGGATTTAAAGGTTAATGGGCAAATTATTAGTACTGCATACAATAGATAACAATTCATTTTGATTCAGTGAGAGTATCTTTTGTGTATTTTGGCTGGTATGAAAACCATACTGCTTTACTACCTCAGAAATATCAGATGTAGGTTAAAAGGTTTAATCAAGATCACCGTGTAATCATTCTGGTATAATTTAGAATCAAGAATTGTCCTTTGTTTTTGTCAAGAAAGGCTATTGGACTTATAAACTTTTTTATATTTTTAAATATGAGTTATTTATAATGCTTTCTCTAGAAAAATCTTGATGTTCAACCAATCTTTAGTAGATCTCAATTTTTTTATTAAAAACACACATATACCATCACACACACACACATTCTCTATTTTTTCCTTCCTCTCTTTCTGAGATACACATACAACCAATATGAAAAATATTTTAAGCTGCTACGTAAAATAAAATCCTACCTTCTGTGGTTGAGATTCTCTACATATATTGCTATTGAATTACAAAATAATGTTTGTAAGCCCAAGTTCATTATTTGTCCATACAATTAGATTATGGTATATTTAATAATAACTCCATTTTTAAATTTTAGAAAACAAGACTGGTTTTGTCAAACTTCTTATTTAGCAAAAAAATGGCATAATTTAGTATAGGAATATTTATTTAATATTTTGTTATAGTTTTACTTACTTTTAAATGAATTTTGACAGAGGTATATGAATATGCTTTACAACAATAAGGAGATGTAATAGGATTACATATCAAACAATAAAAAAAAAGAAAGTCAATTATGGGTAGTGAAAATGGAAGAGGTTTTTTTTTTATTTCATGTATAATTCTTCAGAATTTTAACATATTTTCTGCATCATTTTAATGTATTAATTAAACTTGTAAGTTCCCTGCTGTTTCTCAAAGAACTCAACCTCCTCTGGAGACAAAGTATTACTGATTCTGCTACAGCTATTCTTGAAACAAAATATATTTATCTTCTTCTGGAATGTGATTACCTACATTCTACTAATAACATAGGTAATTATATTCTTATTTTCAATAGGAAAGTGCAGCAAATTTACCATTGTGTTGCTGTTCTTTCTCTTATTTAAGAAGTTATTACCTTCCGGACCTTCGAAATAATATCTTTTATGTGTACCAAAAGGTTTCTTGTTTTACTTTTTCATTTAGATTTAACCACGATGTAAAATTTACTTTGCACATAGTATGAGATAGTTTTTTTTTAATATTGTTTTGTTTCTGGTAGAACCTTTAGAGACCACCAAGATTTATTCTGGTCTCCTCCTTCTTAAGAAGTGGTCATTTGTCCAAAGAAAGCTGGACTCTCAGCCCAGGCTAAGAAATAGTAAATTCTCCAGGGATTGGGACAGCTACAATTTGTCAACAAACTCCTCTGAATTCCTCTCATCTGTAGAATTTTAGCCACTCTACTCCTTATCACTCCTTCAATTCTCAGGTGCCTTCAATGTATTATATTTTAATTTAATGATTATTAGTACTCAGGAATAGTACCCAGGAAAACCTGAGTACTGTAGGAAATATTCCAAACAGTACTCAGGAAATACTAGTACCCAGTGAAGTACTGAGTGCTTTCCACAATGGTAGTCAGGAAAACATATTTTGTCCTAGGTTATTATGACTTACATGAAAGTGGGTATTTGGGGAACTTTAACTTTCCAATTCGACAAAAACCATCTCCAAATATTCTTATTGGTACTAATGTGAGAAATGACAGCCATACTGAAAATAACTAAACAATGAAAATTTTGCTAGGCAATTCCACTGTGAGAACACTTAGAAGTGCTTGCATGGTCACTATGTCTCTAGAAAGTGGCCTAGGATTCTTGAGCAAGACCTTTCGTTCTCCGGTTTCAAGGAAAATCAAAATAGGATATAAACAAAGATATCAACCGGCTGGCTAAAGAGGGCAGATACAGACAGATAGACAGATTAGATACTGATGGATAATACAGATAAATGAGAATTGATATGTAGGCCGAGACAAATAGAAAGAGATGAATAATAGATAAATAGCCATTGAATAAAGTACAGAAAATTTAAATGTAGTTGAATATTTAAGTGGATATTTTCTCAATGACGGCCCAGGCAGTCAGATTTTGGAGATCAAGATTTTCAATATTTTAATTAATTCATGAAAAATATAATAGGATATTATTAATATTAGTTATAGAGGAGCATGAACACACATAATACGGTATATTTAAAAACTTCCTTTTCGCAATAACTTAAATGAACGAACTGCTTGCTCATTCCTTATAATGCAATTCTACATTTATTGAAAAAAACATGTCCTTAACTACTTTTCAAAATAATCCCAAATTTTAACCATATTCAGATGAAATGTTCAGCATTTATAGTACAGTTTATGTGATTTTCTTGAGTTTAGTAACATCACTGAAATACTTGTTTAACTGTAACCACTGCAACCATGCACAAATCTGGAATATAAAAGTGAGTCTTCCTATTATCCAGTTCAAATTACTCTAATTACTCATAGTATATTTCAGAATGGTCTGATAAGTAAGAAATGGAAAAAGACACTGGACACATACAATCGTCTAATACACTTATTTTACTAATGTTAGACTTCTGTTATAACTCAAAAATTATGTAATTTTCTTATTTTTATGGAAAATGTATTAGAATTTAATGTTGAACAATAAACTGTATTTAATCAAGATCATGTAAATCAGACAATATATTAGGAAATATATACTGTAAAATATTTTTATTATGACTTGGGATTTTCATTAAAGGACAAGATATATTTTATGAAAATTACTTATTTAACAAAACCAACCTGTTATGATATAGCTTTAGAAAATGTTTTATTATATATTTCCACATAAATATATTCATACACTATGAATTTTATATAAGCGTATGTACAAATTGCCATACACATTTGTATATATTCATCTATTGAAGATTAAAAGTCCTGTTGCATTATGATAATTAAAATCTCTCGAGTGGTTAGTTGATTCATTTCTTATGCAAATATTTATAGTGGGTAGACCATGTGCCAGACAAAGCCAGACTGAAGAGAAATGCTGAACCAACAAAACAGTAATTAAAGTTCTCATAGTTAAAGGTCTTTTAAAAACATCACTCAGTGTTACACACATGACAGAGATAACTTTGTACCTGGCTTAATGATTTTGCCTCTTGAAATACACTCAAAGTTCACAAAGACAGTAATAGTGATGGGTTGTTTTGATGGTGAATTTTGAATATTATTTAACTCTGGAATAGTATAAATATGAGTGTCAGGCAATAGTTTTGCAAATATGTATATCTGCAGAATTATTTATATGGACCTCTTTGGTTCTCTTTACTTGTTTTGTTGGTAGTTTTCTTGAACAAATTCACTTCCACAGTTACAAGAACAATCAGATTTTCTTTATGTGTTGTAGAGCTGGGCTTCTTTGGAATACTCAGTAACTGCCCAGGCCGGCAGAAAGGTTCAACCCTCAGCATATATTTAAATCGCCTTAGAAAGCCTCACAAACCTATCAATGGCATCCTTTCCAAATTCATTAGCAAATTTTATCTGCCTACACTGTACAGCTCTAAAGATGTTTCAGTGTAGTGAAAGGACACAAAACAGATGCTTAAGTAGTGACTGAGTAACAGAGAGCAAAGCACAGGTCACTATCTCTGCCTGAGTGTACAAGTCCTAACATCTTGCTAGTCCTTATTTGCTTCTGCCTCTATTAACACCGGTCCTAAGCGTGAGACCCTATTAACATCATAAACTTACCTTTATGCAGGCAAAGGACAAGTTCTTCTCTTAACAAATATGTGAGCTTCCTTGTTTTTACTCAAGCTAAATTAAATATTTTAGCAGAAGGAAATAATTAGATAAGCTTTTAGTTACATGTGATTTGAAACTTGCTGTGACTGTAGTCAAACCAGAGTCACTAGAAAGAAAAAAGAATAATTTTAATGGGGGCTATTGATCTACGATAAAGTATAATGATTAAAACAGGCCTCTTGAAGTTTAGTGGCAAAGACACACTATGTTCTAATTGCTATAACCTTTGGTAACCATGAGAAGGATTACAGCTCTGTACAAAGGTTAGAACAGATTTCAGGGAAGAGCTATTGAACCGGATGTGACTGTGGCCCAAGAAATATCCACTGAACAAAAAATAAATCACCTAGTTTTGCCTCAACACATAAAGGCATGTGAGTAAAGCAAAGTAAAATTTTAGATTTAAATTTGTAGTCACTCTTAAAGGGATATTCATTATTCCTAAGTATCAAAACGCTTACAACTACAGACAGCAAAGTCTTATACAATCATTAATCATTTAAGTAATAGGCAGAACACAGTATCTTTTTCACTCTGGACTTGCAATCTGTTTTTTGTTTAGTTTTCACAAAGGTAAAGATATTTAATGTACTGATATATTTTACACATCTTTGAAATATTAATACAAATTTTAGAAAGGTAACGCATAGATCTTTCGATAATGCTATTCATCGATATTCCAAGACAATTAATATAAAGGCGTCAAGGTATTCTAAGAATGTTACTGGACAGTAAACAGGAAAGGAAGAGTTATTCCAGGTGACTGCCGCTGGGGAGAGAGGTTGAAGTCAACTTTACCCAAACAAATGGCGGAGGGATTTTAAGCACTGGAATAGAGAACGGGAAAGTGCAGGGACTGTAGCAGATGCAGCGGGTTGGCAATGAAATTAGACCAGAGTATTTGGTAATTGGTGCTGACAGGTACGTCTAGCTTTTGCTTTCCCACAAATATAAGAGACAAGAGAATTGGCCTCAGAAGGGCTGAGGGGAGCACAGTGAAGGAGAGAAGGGTCGATGAACACAATCAAGGACAGTGAGAGTGGTGTCTATGTATGGGAATGTCACAGTGAATCCCTCTAACTTACACAATTAATGAGTTAATAATTACAGGAATAAATTTAAAAGAAACCATTTTTTCAGCTTTTAAAGGAACGAAGGAAATGTATGTTATGAAATAAAAATCCATTTGGAGAATGCTATTGTTTCACATTTTTATTAATCTAGGGTTTAAATCTTTAAGCAGGTACGTTAATGGGGAGAACGTATAGGTTCAGCTCCATTAAAGATCTGAGAAGTCCAAAACGCCACAAAGGAAAAGAAAAGCTCACCACCACCCTTGGAGACTCGTTTCCAGGGTGTTATGTCCAAGTATTCTCAGGTTATAAAAGTAACAAGGGACTGGGAGAAGATTGACATATCAAAGGCACCACGAGTTTAAACTGGAAAGTTTTGTGAAGCAAAGGGATACAGCTGTGAGTTATTCCAAAGTTGTGCCACTGGCTCAGTAGCAGCTATTTTCTATCACTGTTTACACGAGAAACATGAACTGGTGAGAAATCTGTTTTCACAGGCAGAATATGTCAAGATAACTTTGCCTTTTCCCCCTTCCAAATGATACATACTGTATAATAATATTAATTTAAGTTAATGAAACTAATGTAAGTGTACCAAGTCAGTGAACAACTTTGGGCACAGGCGTGAGTCTGCTGACTTGTCCTTTCTAAAATCTAACTTTGTGGTCACTGACTTACTAGAATGTTGAAAGAGAAAGAAAAGTGTCCCTCCATAGAGGGAGAGGTGTCCAGGGTTATTATCGCCCTTGCATGTGTCTGGTCAAGTATTTGCACCCTGCTACTTACTGCCTCAGCTTTTGTCTTCTAGAGTCCCTGGTGCAAGACAGGCAGACAAGTTATCACTAAAATTGTACAGATGGAAAAGCCGAGACAGAGAACTACTAAGTAAATCCCCAAAGTCACTGACCCCCTTGAAACAAGAGCCCTTTGGAGCAGGGAATATGTTCTT
Source organism: Hystrix cristata (assembly GCA_004026905.1). Taxonomy (NCBI): domain Eukaryota; kingdom Metazoa; phylum Chordata; class Mammalia; order Rodentia; family Hystricidae; genus Hystrix; species Hystrix cristata. Next base: position 28,328 of record PVJO010017317.1, on the reverse strand, counting down.
CAATCCTCTCCTGTACTCTAAGTAGAATAGCCCTCATTTTACAGCGAAGGAATCTTAAAGTCCAATCCCAGAAGTACCCTAAGAGGTAATTTTGGTATTGTTGTCATTGTACAGGACTGTTATGCCTTTTGGAATTTCAATATTCACAATTCCTGAACAGTAGTTGATTTTTTGTTTTGTTTTGTTTTGTTTTTTAAGACATGTTTTTGCTGTGCAGTTCAGGCTGGCCTGGAACTCAGAATGATCCTCCTGCCTCAGCCTTCTGAGTCTTGGAATTACAGGCATGAACCACCCTGCCCAGATCAGCAATTGATTTTTAAAATTGCCTGTTTTTTTTATTTTGCATCTTCTGAAATATAACTTGCTTCAATGCCGGAAAGAAATATAAAACAACATGCTGAGGACGATGAAGAGTAAGTTGTAAAAAGTGGAGAAAGTGAAAGAGAATGAAAAGAAACCATATAACAGATTTTTTTCTTATTTCTTCAGACGAAATATTTTAATGAAAGATCAAATTGTAGTTATTCTTCTATACTTAAGCCTGGCTTTCCCAGAATATCCCAGCACTCTGGAATTAAATATTTCCTTGATCTAACTTTTACAACTCATTTACATAAAATTTTGGTTTATAGTTTTCGTTTTTGTAGCCTAGAAAACCATAATAGGATTTTAAAAATATGAAGTGTATTTAAAAGTGAGTTTTCCTCACAATTTCATTCTTCTTTTTTTGTCCCTCTTTTGCAATTTTTCTGGCCATGTAGATGTTAAATATATTGCAGGTTGTAACATTAGCAAGTGATTCTACAATTTCTACTGTGGATAGCAGTATTATTTTTAAGGGCATGAACCATTATATTTTCACACCAGTTATAATCACTAAAATATATTTAAAGGTAAAATGATGATGAAATACTTTTGGACAGTTAACCCTAAATATCTTTAATGATTTGTATACCTATAGCTATCTATATCTATTATCTATCAATCATCTGTTTGGCTATCTATCTGTCTGTCTATCTTACCATAAAACCAACTAACCCCTTTGCATAATTTAAATGAACATTTTTCTTAGACTTTTAATCCATGAGATGTCTTCTGGTCACTCTTCCTGAGGTGGATTTTAAATTTGTTTCCTAATCACAGAGATATTTCTGTCTGAGAGACGTGATGGAGAATGAGTACAAGTTATGCTGATTATCTCAGAAACTTGAAGAGCAGATGGCTCCTATGGTCATCCATCCCTTCAAATAGCAGAAAAACACATGAACAAAGGACTGAGAAGTCTGTAAGGGGCGAAATGAGAACTCATTCTAGATTGCGGACTTTGGTGTCTTCAAAAGATGATTTTGGGAGTAAATCCTTCTCTCAGATTTTAAAAGAAAGAAAACTTATTTGGCTGTAGCTAATAAAAGAAATAGAAACCCAAATTTTTACTGGATTCGTTATTGGAGAAGGTGTGTGCAACTTGCTTCTTTGTTTAATGATGAATTTTAATCATAAATAATAAGTCTAAACTGACAGGTAAAAGAAAAATACTTTGATTTTTAATAAATTAAAATCCAAATTAGACTATTGATCTTTTACCAAATGAAATCGTTCCTCTATGAGGACCTGAAAAATAAGATACAGTGTTGTCTTCAGTTTAGTACTTAAAATTTTATGATTTGCCTCTATGTTTTAAGTAAAGAGTGGATTATTAAAGTTTCTGTGAAGTTTATAAGGGCACGTATGTTCGCAAATAATGCCATGTACTCTAACAGACTCCTAAATGCCATATCATGTTCTTGCAGAGTGCAGGGCCAGATTTTTAATAGCTCAATGGTGACAGTGCATATGCATCTAAGGACAATGCACATGCAGAAGAAGCTAATTAACATAGACCACTAATTAGTCCCTCAGTATTTAGCAATGAAGTATCAGCAGCTGTCTTAGATGCCATATGTTAATTAGCATTAATAAACTTCAGAAATAATTGTCTCCATTGTTCTGTGTCATAATACTCTCTCTAATTGTTCTTTGGAGAGCATTGCCTATAAATGGTAGCAAGCATTACATTGCATTGCTTGAAGTTTAATGAGCAATTTTCTGTGACTTGTGGCATTAGAAGAGGATATATACAAGAAAGAGGAAAGATTAATGCCAAATTTTAAAATCCATAATTAAGTTGTTGGCTGGTACCTGTGTCTCTTGCTATTTAAATACTCAGAAAGGAGACAGTGTTTCTTTGGCTCCAGATGATCTTCGGAGCCTTACAGTGTAAAGTTTAATAGGAACAACTCAAGTGAGCCTGCGTGCCATAGTTCTCTCAAAGTCCACTAAGAATTGTACTCTCTGTCATTTTGAGAAATGTTGGGAGAAAGGATACACATCTTTCTTTTGTCCCGATGTCAATAAAAGTCATTGGAATGTTTTTATTGAATTTATTTTTAACTGATACATAAAAACATAAAAACTGTGCATGTTAATGAGGTAATAATGTTTGATACATGTACACATTGTGTAATGTTTAAAGTAGGTTAAAAATATCTGTCTCCTCAAACATTTATTATTTCTTCATGGTGAAAACATTCACCATATTATACTATCTTTTCACTTTCTGGAATATGCAGCATGCTATTGTGCAATGTGCAACACAACTCCTTACTCCTATCGAAGTATAACTGAAAACCCACGGCAGAACTCATCTCTCCCATCCAAGTATTCACCAGGCCCAACCGTGCTTAGCTTCCAAGATCAGACGAGATCGGGTGCGTTCAAGGCGGTACAGCCATAGACAGAATGCATTTCTAATAGTACAATCGGTAAGAAAGAAAAAAAATACAGAAAATAGCCCTTGATTATCTTGAAAAAATGTTAATAATTCCTTTTATATCCTCTGATTCTTGTTGTGTGAATTAGATAGCAGAGTAAAATATTATGAGATTGTTATAAATATTTCAATACCAGAAACTATGAGATGTGATTCTTGACCTTTTGAAGTCTGCAATTAGAGCTGTAAAATGTACACAATCATGTGTGAAAAATGAATCAATACAAGAGAAAGCACTTGGCAACTTAGAAGAACTGAATATACTTGAAATATTATTAGTAACTGAACAAACAATAGCAGATCATAAGAACTAAGGGTTAAATACATAGATCACCAAGAGTATAAGAGTTACATTATCTTACATACAGATTTACTTTCTCTTTAAAATTGAAAAGCAATAATTTTCAGACAAATCATTTAGAAGGTATCAAAAAATTAAGAGAACTGTTTGTTACACACCACGGAGAATTATAATGCCACTGGAGAAAAACCAGTATTTTTTGCCCATACATGGTAGTAGGACAAAAAGTTTGTTTTCGACTTCCTTGTCAAACTGTAAAAACACAAAAGCTTTTTCTTTTCACTGATTTTAATTCACTCTATCTGCTTGTACTTAGCATATTTTATCACAACTATATAAGTAAAGGAATTGAAATGTTATTTTATGAGTTTTCCTAGAACTACCAATAATTGTAAATTGAGTAATTTTTTTTTGTAAATCTTATCAAATTATCAAATTTAAAGCAATAGCAAAAAAGAAAAATAGGGCTACTAAAGAGTAGCAAGCATAACTCCCTGCATCAAGTCCATCTTGGATTCAAAATCTTCTACTAGCTATTTTTTTGCAATTTTGTAGACCTGATAACCTTTAAAAGATTATATTCCTGTCTTTAACCTTGCCACAAAACCTTAATAACAAATACTATCATCCTTTGTTAATGCATGGGGTCCTAGTTTTACAATTTTTTGTTAATTTTTCTGGCAAGTAATTTCATAGTCCATTGTGTTTCTTGTGCTTCTTTGATTAATATTATAGTGTAAGACTCTACCCAAACTTTTAAGTTGCATTTCAATTCTGTGTGTAAATTAAAAGAACCTTCCTCATATAGGATTATCAAAAACAGGTTCTAGTAATTTCAAAATGGAATGAATATATCCTATATCAAAGTCTCGATAACTTTGATAATTTTGTTGATTTATGAGGATCTATACTAAAATTTCCCATTGTGAAGCTTGCCTTTAATTCACGAACATTGTAACTCAAAGGTCTAAGGCATATACAAGTACCCATTTAAAGGTCTGAAATGAATCATTGTCATTGAATATAATCAAATACTTAAAAGTAAATGTTTTTTGTTGTTGTTCTGGTGTGTTGTGTATGTACTGTAATATTGAGTTACATCCCTGGCCCAACAGTAAGATGTATTTTAGATAAACTTTTGATACCGTGTATATCTTCTAAAGTATTATTGCAGAAGGAGCCACATACACACACAAAGATACTGCTAACCAGAAAGTTTATATTTTACATTATCCATGGAGATGAGCCAGCTCTAGACCTAGTACAAAAAGAGAGAAAGTAGATAAAGAAAATAAGAGAGAAAGGGAGGTAGGGAAGAAGCCAAAGAGGGAGGAAGAAGAGAGGGAGAGAAGAAAAGATGCCATAAGTTTCATTGCTGGTATAAATAATGAAAGTTTTCCAAGAGTATCAACTTTCTGGCACTGTTTTAAACAACTGGTTCAGGAAACTTCACATGTTATTGTTTTTAGTCTATCTTATGGCTCATCTGAAGCAAGACCATTTTTGATCCTAGAAATTTTTTCTTTGATTAGAGAATATTAACAAACTTTGTTTCTACAATAGTAATGACTCATTGGAATAAGAAGTGAGATAATCTCACCAAATCTTTTTTTGATTATTTTATTTTAATGATACATTTTAGATGTACATAGTGATAACATTCATCATAGGGGATTTGTACCTGTACATGATATATCTTGTTGCTTCTTTTTTTCCCATTCCCCTCCCTTCCTCTCTCCCTCCCCCCTCCTCCCTCCTTATTTATAAAAGCTTTGTGTCCATTTTTCCCTCCATTTCTTATTTCTCTTGTCCCTCTGTTCCTTTTTCCCTCCCCCTCCCTTGTTCCCTTTCCCATTTGGATATTTTCTTCCCTTTCCCAATATAATATATCTTAGTCTTTATTTACACTTTCAGTTTCTCACATCAGAGAAACAATGTGGTATTTAAACGTGTGTGACTGATTTATTTCACTTAAGAGTATGGTCTCCAGATGCATCCATTTACCTAGAAATATCTCAAGCTTATCATTCTTTATGGCAGAGTAGTACTCCATTGTATAAAAAAAACACATTTTCTTCTCTTTAATTTTTTAAAATTTACTTATTTATTTTTAACCAAGAACATGTATTGGTATATTGTACATATAATGATCATATTAATCACATTTATTTTGTACCTGTACATGATGTAACTTGGTTTTCCCCACTCTTCCCCACCTCTCCCTTCTATTCCCTCCTTCCCTATTTACAGCAAGTTTATTCATATTTTTCCATGACTTCTCTTTCCCTTTTCTTTCCTTTTTCCCTTCCTGCTTTTCCTCCTTCTCTCTTTCCAGTTCCCCTCTCCTTTGAATATTATCTTCCTTTTATATAGTATATATTACACCTCTTTGTCCTTATTTACAATTATGGTTTCTCATATCAGAGAAAGAATTCAATGTGTATTCATGAGTGATTTATTTCACTTAATAGTATGTCCACAAGGAACATCCATTTACATACAAATGTCTCTAGTTTATCCTTTTTTATGGTGGTATAGTACTCCACTGTGTAGAAAAACCACATTTTATTTAGCCATTCATTGGTTGTTGTGCATTTAGATTGTTTCCAAGAAAATCACATTTTTTTATCCATTCCACTGTTGATGGGCATTTGGGCTGCTATAAAGATTTACCTATTACAAACTGTACTGCTATAAACATGGGTGTGCATGTATTGCTGTGGTATGATGCTTTTAATTCCTTGGGGATGATACCAAGAAGGGGAATAGCTGGGTCAAATGGAATCTCTAGTCCTAGTTCCCAGAGGAGTCTCCACACTGATTTCCATAGTGGTTGCACCAGTCTACATTCCCACTAACAGTGTCTCACCAAGTCCTGAAGTCATTCTTAATTGTGTTGAGCTTATTGGTTGGCTGAGTTTCTGTAAAATCACCTTTATCTTCACAGAATGTGATTAATATCCATATGTGATCATTAATATTAACAATACTTCAAACTTACCAAATTCTTATGATAAAAATGTAAAATATTGACCTCATTCCATTGTAGGAATTTTTCTGTAAGTTAATTTTTATTATCATTACAGTGGTACCTCAGTTCATGAACACTTTTGTTTGCAAACACTTTGGTTCACAAACAGAAGCATTTGGCAAAATTTTGTTTTTGTTTGCAACTCTGCATTGGTTGACAAACACAACCCTGGCCATCTTTCCCACACAAACACAAACATGGCCATCTTTTCCAAAACCATAGCACAAATTCAGTTTGTGAATGAAGGTACCACTATATCTTTATTATTAGTGACATATTCTAGATCATGAAGTTTAAAATATCAGATAATAAATAATTTAATGAGAACTATGAACGAAGCATAACCATAGGTTTAGAATGAGCTCATAGAAAGAATTAAACTTACTCTGTAAAGGAACTCTATGTAAACACAATATTCAATTGTTTCATATAACAGATTGACTACTTCAATAGTGTTTGAAATCTAATATGTTTAAAATCTTATTTGTAATCTATTCATTCCATTCCTCTACTACCTTAATTGATTGAAACATTAGAAAAATAAATTATGATTTTGGTCTTAGGCTTCATATTGAAAACTAAAGATATATAAAAATATGTTTTCACAAAACATATATGTCAGGATTGGCCAGTCTTCATTAGTAATTGCCTTTTTTCCCATGATCAGCAGTTGTTACTAAGAAAGACATTACTATAAATTGCCAAAGTACTTTATACTGTTAAGTATTTATCTAATGTACATATAAAAATGTTAATTAATAAATGTTAATGCATATACATGAGTCCCTTTCTGAATCAAGACTGAAAGAAAGTTAAGTAAGAGCAAAAGTTCCATGCCTACACGATTTGCAAAATAAATTTAACTTTCCACAATTCAGATTAGTTTTCTCAAAACTAGTAAATCTACGAAAGTGTGAGTATATATCACCTCTAATGAATGAGAAAATTATGATTTATAAAGGCAAAATAAAACAAATCAATATCTTTTTATAATTTTAACTGATAAAACATTAAAATTGAATATATTTGTAGGATGCTATGTGATATTTTAATATATATTTTTATGCAATGTTTAAATCTTGTTAAACATGTTTATTTTCTAAAGGTTTATCATTTCTTTACAGTGAAAATATTCAAATTCCTTTCTTCCATATTTATTAAAATATGTAATACATTATCATTATGTATAGTCAACCTACTACACAAAAATATCAGAATGGTATTGCCCCTCTTTATTAAACTGCAACTCAGTAGCTATCAATGAATCTGTCTTCGTCCCTCCCAACTCTTCTCCACAATCTCTGATAAGCACTATTCTATGCTCAACATTTATATCAGTCTTTTGTATTTAAGATATAAGTGTGTTGCTTATTGCTCTGTGTCAGAATTATTTACTTTAACATGAACATAATTATCTCTTCTTTGATTTAGGTTGTTGCAAATGACAGGATTTCATTTTTTAAATAACTTAATAGTATTCCATTTTGTGCATGAACCCGTTTTATCTATGCATTCCTCAGGTGATTGGCACTCAGGTCTTTCTGTTTCTTAGCTCCTGTGAACAGTGCAGCAGTGACTGTGGAGTGGAGATGTCTCTTCAACAGGCTGAGATCATTTCCTCTGGAAATATGTACAATAGTGGGATTGTTGAAGCATATGATAGTTCCACTTTTAACTTTTTGAGGAAATTACATGCTGTTTTCTATAGTGGTTGTACTAATTTACATTAGTAAATTCTGTGCAAAGATTTCCTTTCCTCCACATCCTCACTAAGAATAGTTATAATCTATGTATTTATCTTTTATTACTACAAATTTGCAATATAGAATGCAACATGCAACTTATGTTAGGGTGTCGGTACAGGCATTTGACATATCTTAATTCTTTTCAATCCTTTTATCTGCCCCTTGCTCCTCCTTCCTTCCATCTGTAGTTCCCCTTCCTGTATTTTGATTTCATCTTTCTATTGTGGTGAGGTAATAATTCACAGTGACTTTGATTTTCAGTTCTTTGGTGATCAATACTGTTGAGCATTTTCATAGTCCTTGCCCATTCATATGTCTCCTTTTGAGAAGTGTTTAGATATTTTACCTAAATTGAACATTTTTCCTTGCTATTGAGTTTTTGGGCTTCTTTATTCTCGGTGTAAACTTCTATCTAATATATACATTGCAAATATTTTCTGCTATCTTGTGGGTTGTCTCTTCACTGTGTTGATTGCTTCATTTGCTGTTCAGGTTTTTAGTTTAATGCACTCAATCTCCTTTATCTGTTTTTCCTTCGGTTTCCTCTACTCTGCAGTCTTGGCCAAAATATCCCTACCCACTCCAGTGTGGTGAAGTGCTTTGATTCTGTTCACATCTTTAATTCATTTTAGTTGATTTTTGTAACTGGTGAGAGATAGGGATCCAATATATTTCCAGTGCTTCTCACAGTGGACTGACGTTATGGGTTAGTTAACTCTTTCTCCCATCACACTGAGTGCACTATAGGCAAGTTCCTTCTGGCAGAACCTGAGTGAGTGCCATACTCACCTTTGCAATACAGGGGCTCGGCGGTCACCGTCCCAGGGGCTCAGCATGGCCCTGCCTCAGAGTCCAAAGTTGCAAAGTAGTAGAAATCATATCGTATCTTCTGTTTGGAAAATAAATATGTTTACTTCCTTGAGAGAATGGATTTAAAATACTCAACCTAAAGAGGTAATGGGGACTAATAAAACATTCAGAGAATTTGCTGGGAGAAATAACTACCGTACTGAATTTTGCAATATTTAATCTCATGTAAAAATATAGGTACTTCGAGCTTTATATGTGTCACATCAAAAAGAATTTTGAACTAGAATCTGTTTTCCTAGAATTAATTGCAGTATTTAAATCTCATAAAAATTAAACTGTTGAAGGATTGGTATTTTTGTTTGTTTGTTTGTTTTGTTTTGTTTTTGTTTGTTTTTCCAAGGAGAATATATCTTATTTACTAGACAGGGAAAACAACACATTGTACTCTACAACAAATCTTTTCCCCAACATGCATTACTTGCTCTGTGCAGGTACCCTTTTCTCCCAAGGGCAGCTTCAAGCTTATTTATGTAGTCACTGTTTGTTTTATTTTTAAATAGTATCAAATACAAATGGTTTTATTTATATATCCTATGGTATGCCCAGAGGGTTTCAATAAATTACTCAGAAACTAATTAAATATTTCCTAGAAATACAACTTCAACTCTCTTGGATTTCATAAAAAGAGAATTTTAAGTCTTTTAGTATTTATAACTTAATTATTTCAGTGTTCTTATGGTGATCTTTTAGAAGAGCAGAGGGAGAAAATGTTGTTGTGAATTTTGAACGTCATTATTCACATCTATTAAGACACTCATTTGTTGAAATATTTGTGTTGTTGTAGGATCTCTATGGTAACAGTCGATTCATGCCCCCAGAAAGTGCCAGTTCTCCTTTCCTTGTGATACTCAAAAGAACTACGTTTTTCCTCAATTTCGAAGGCAAGTGTGGTCCTGTGTGCAATTGCCTTCGCTAGTGAAATTTGATTGACATTGTAGTGCACTACTTCAGTCAGAAATACTGAAGAGCCAGCGTGTTGCTCTAAATTTTCCTTCCTCTGTGGTGGTGGATTTTTCTAGTTTCTTTTGAGATCGCATCATCTTAGGAGAGGAAGTTCACTAGCATAGACACCAGAAGAACAGCAATGACCCGAATCCTCAGGATGTTCAACATTAGATATACAGTGTAAGTGAATTTGAAAAAATAATTATTTTAAACTTGTGATATTTTGAAGTTGTTCACATACCATTATCTGGCCCTACATTATTAGCACACCTGCTATTTATATTTTTAGTTTTAGACTGTATCTGTAAATCTGTTCTCACTTGACTATTAACTTACTTTTTATTTTGCATGGTCATGAAAAATGTTTGTGTTTTGCTTATCTTGTTTTTTTTTGGTTGTAAATCTTTTTATTTTTTCACCAAGAACATGTATTGGTACATTGTATACATAATGATCATATTCAACATGGTTATTTTGTACCTGTGCATGAGGTATCTGTTTTTCTCCCCTCTTCCCCTCCCCTTCCTTCTGTTCCCCAACCCTTCCATATATGCAACAGGTTTATTTACATTTTTTTCATTTTTTCCTATTCTCTTTTCTTTTCTTTTTCCCCTCACTCTATTTGATCCATGTTAGGCACATACTTTATCAGCATAAAATTTCATTTCATGAATATTTTCCCACGCTATGCCTTCAAATTCCAATAGGCACTTTTCATTTTCTCTGAATTTGCAGGAGATTATAACCACCCTGAGGGTTACAAGGAGCTTGTTATTAGTTCTGGCCACTGAGTTGTGAGAAGTGAGGGATCCCGCCCAGGCCAAAGTATTTGCCAGTGTGTTCTCCACTTTTACCTTCTTGCCATAACTTCAGCAGGGGAGACCAAAGAATTAGACTCAATGTCATGTAATGAATAATAGTTCATTGGTCATCTAGATGCTCTATAAATATTATTTTAATATTTAGAAGTTATCCAAACTGTTCTAATTTTTTTATGAAGAAACAGGTCCAAACACTCTCAGTTACCTTATCTTTGACAAAGGCACCAAACAACCTCACTGGAAGAGAGACAGTCTCTTTAATAAATGGTGCTGGAAAAACTGGCCCTCCACATGCCAAAGGTTAAAACTAGACCTGTATCTCTCCCTATGCACTAAGCTAAAATCAAAGTGGATTAAATAAAGACTAAAATGTATTATATTGGGAAAGGGAAGAAAATGTCCAAATGGGAAAGGGAACAAGGGAGGGGGAAAGGCACAGAGGGACGAGAGAAATGAGAAATGGAAGGAAAAAATGGAAACAAAGCTTTTGTAAATAGGGAAGAGGAGGGGAGGGGAACGAGAAAAAAAGAAGCAACAAGGTATATCATGTACAGGTACAAATCCCCAATGATGAATGTTATCAATATGTACATCGAAAATGTACCATTAAAATAAAATTTAAAAAAAATCTAAATATTAAAACAGAAACACTAAATCTATTGGAAGATAGAATAGGTCGAACTCTTGAAGACTTAGGTATAGGCAAGGACTTTATGAACAAATCCCCTGTGGTCCAGGAAATAGCACAAAGAATCAACAACTGGGATCTGATCTTATTAAAAAGCTTTTGCATGGCAAAAGAAGCTACCAACAGAGCAAACAGACAACCCACAAAATGGGAAAAAAATTTTGCCAGCTATTCCTCTGACAAAGGACTAACATTTCGAATATATAAAGAACTCAAAAAAATCAGACCCCCCCAAATTTAAAATCCCAATCCAAAAGTGGGCCACTGAAATGAATAGAGATATCTCAGATGTAGAAGTAGAAAGAGCAGACAGATGTATGAAAAAATGTTCAACATCACTGGTCATTCAACAGATGCAAATTAAAACAACCCTGAGATTCCACCTCACTCCAGAAAGAATGGCTATTATCAACAAATCAGCCAATACCAAATGCTGCAGAGGTTGTGGGGAAAAAGGAACTCTTCTCCATTGTTGGTGGGAATGTAGACTGGTACAACCACTATGGAAATCAGTGTGGAGATTCCTCAGGGAACTAGGACCAGAGATTCCATTTGATCCAGCTATTCCCCTTCTTGGGATCTTGACAAAAGAATTAAAAACATCATACCGCAGCGATATGTGCACACCCATGTTGATAGCAGCACAGTTTGTATTAGCTAAATTTTGGAAACAGCCCAAATGCCCATCAACAGTGGAATGGATAAAGAAAATGTGGGGTTTTTTTTTTATACAATGGAGTACTACTCTGCCAGAAAGAATGATAAGCTTGAGATATTCCTAGGTAAATGGATGCATCTTGAGACCATACTCTGAAGTGAAATAAATCGAACACACATGTTTAAATACCACATTATTTCTCTTGTGTGAGAAACTGAAAGTTTAAATAAAGACTAAAATATATTATATTGGGAAAGGGAAGAAAATATCCAAGTAGGAAAGGGAAAAAGGAGGCAGGGAAGGAACAGAGGGACAAGAGAAATAAGAAATGGAAGGAAAAAATGGAAACGAAGCTGCTGTAAATGGAAAGGGAGGAGGGGCTGAGGGGAGGGCAATGGGAAAAAAAGAAACAACAAGATATATCATGTAGAGTTACAAATCCCCTATGATGAGTGCTATCACTATGTACATCTAAAATATACCAGTAAAATAAAAACAAAATATAATAAAAGGAGCACATTTCATCAAGGTATACCACTGACAAAAAGTATTCATTAATGTGGTCTGCAAATTCCTTGATTTCCCTCTTTTCGGGAGATGATTATCTCTGATTAAACAAATAGACTATGAGAAATGGACTAATAATAACTGTGCAGTGCAGAATCTGGTAGATATCACGTACTCAAAGATCATGATTAAGATGGCAGGAATAAGAAAATTGTTATTCTATATTTCCTGATAGAATGTTACATAAAGAGTACTTGCATACATATATTATTTTCCTAAAACATCCAAAACATTAGCTTAACCATTAGAAACTATTTAACAAGACCTTTGCTGAAGTACATTATATAAGATACTAGTGTTCCTGAAAATTATAAAAGCAGGAAACACAAAAAAATACCAAGAAACTAATGTCTACTGGAGAATACTAAGAAGGAATGATGAAGTCTCAAAATTTGCATCTGTTATTGGATCTCAGACTGAAAGGACATTAATGGAAGACCTAATGAAATAAAAATAAAGCCAGACCTACTTAATAATGTTCCACCAGTATTTTTTCCTCACTTCTTATGTCTAAAAATAATATAAGCAAAAAAGCTGGGAGATGATGATATGCGAATCCTCTGTATTTTTATAACAGTTCTCTAAACAAAGTTATTTGAAAGTAGTGTAATTTTTTGTAGAGAACAGGTTTTAGGCATATGAAATATTTTACTTTAATGTATTTGATAAGTTCAATGAAGGGTATTTACTTATGGATCCTACTTGTTGACTCTAAAAGGAACTTAATGATCATAATTTTAAATATTTATGTATTTTCATAACAAATATTTTTCTTGTGCCTCAGAAGAGGCTTTAAAGATATGATATTATGGAATTAATTGATAGAGACTGTCTGCATCGGGGTACTATTTGAGTGTAATTAGAATGGTTAAATATACTGATTAGGAAAAGACATATTTTGGATAGGAAACAATATCCACTGTGCCTTCGGATAAATTTTGTTTTTAAACATTGTGATTTACCCTCCTCACAAATATTGATGTATTTACATTTAATAGTAATATGGCTTGTTTTCTTTCTTTAAATTTGTTTGGATTTGTTTTTCTTCCTCTCACCCTGTTAAAAAAAAAAACAAACTATTTTCTTATAGTCACCACTTCACCATAAATCATTAATTCCAAGGCTATGAAGCTAGTTCACATTATCCAGATTAACCATCTCACTTTATCATGCTTATCGTCCCTGACAGGCAGTTTGTCATTCAGTTTGTCATTTATAGTGAAATGCTATCCATTTAGATCTCTCTACAAACTGACCAGAAGAATGATCTTGCCCCCTTCTACATTTTTATAAATCTAAATTTATTCTATTAAATATCTAATCTAGTACATGTAAGAAAGTGAAAATGAAATTAGTTTGTAATACAGAAATATTCCCATACATACACATATATATTTACATATGCACACCCATTTGAGTATTACTTATTTTACTTTCCACAAAATATTTATATATTATAACTTTGGTTCATATATCTACCTATGTGCTAGGGATGTGTTCATCAATTCATTTATCAAGTATTAATCATGTTTCTAAGTTAGCTTTCCAACAGAATTTTTGTTTATCCTATAATTTCACAGAAAAAATACTTTAAAATATGCCTGTAAACCAAATGTTTTGTTGCTTCTTTAGTTGATATATTTATTTATCATACCTTCTTCTCAATTTTGTAAGGATATCAGGACATCTACTTTAGTAGCAAACAACCATTTCTTTCTACTACTTTCATATAAGGGTGAAAGCTAGGGGTAGGTGTGTGTGTGTGTAAAAACAAGTCAGAATGTATATATCTGAGACAATAGAAAATCCAAAATAGATATGTATCATTTGCCTTTATGTTAGCAGTTTTTCTTAAAAATGGGTTGTCTCATCTCTGAATTAATCACTTTTTTTTTTTTTTTTGAGCTGGGGATCGAACTTAGGGCCTTGTGCTTGCAAGGCAAGCACTCTAACCACTGAGCTAAATCTCCAGCCCAGAATTAATAACATTTTTAAAAGCCATTACAAAAGCCAATTTACCAGTTTAAGTCTTTAATGTCTTTCTTCTGCCTTTATATTTCATCAGGTTTGTGTTGATGTCTTTATTTTCAAAGCACCCGACCTTAGCATATTGTATAAGCAGATTGTCTCCTGTTTTCCCTATTGATCTTTTCTTGACTATTCTCCCTTCTAACCCCGCTTCTTCTTTCTCTGTCCTTCCTGGTTCTATCATTAAAAAGCCACAGAAGCTTCAGTTCAGGTTTTCTTTATGAAAGGCTCTCACACCTAGGGGTCTGGGTTACGGGCAATCCCCTTGGGCCTTCTTGGAGTTTGAATTGGACATTGACTCTGAATAATCTCTCATCTTTGCACCGTGCCACAGTGAGGAACTGTAAGAGATGGATACAGAGAAAAGACTGTGTGAAGACCTAAGGAGAAGATTGTTGGCTGATAGCCAATGATAGAGGCCACAAAAGACACCAGCCCTGTTGACACTTTGATCTTAGACTTCTAGCTTCTAGAATGGTAATAATCAATCAATCAATCAATAAAATAAAATTGTGTTACTTAAGGCTTCAGTTGTGGTACTTTGTGATAGCAGTCCTAGCAAATTAATATATACAGGCATGCTGCTTAATATCAATCCTCCATCTTATAACTTGAGCCACAGAGCTTTTGGGTGGTGACTGGTATAGTTTCTAATCAGCCAGTGAGATGAAGGAATCATGCCACACTCTACCTCTGCAGCTGCTCAAAGGACCTGAGGGAAAGGCAGCTAGAGGTCTGGTCTCCGCCAGCTGTCTCTCTTCGTGAGCACTTACGCCGGGGCGTACACTGCAGGAAAGAGATGGTGCAATGTTATTCTTCACTGCAGCATCTGAAGTCCCTTCATTGGAATGTCAACTGGATTCAGTATTTCTAAGAAATTCAATAATTAGCAGGGAGACATTTAGGAAAGCCAAAAGCTCTCCAGACTTTAACGGAGGTGTCAGTGCTGATGACTTCCACAGCAAATCTCGGTTTTAATTTTGAACCTCAGATCCAGAAAGCCTAGAAAGTTTCATCATTAGTTTGGCTTACAGTGCAGGAATTAAGATGTAAGGGGCAGCATGAAGAAGAAAAAAAATAGTAAAACATTAATTTTCTGACACTGCCGATTATTTCCACAGCCCTCCTGAGGGATATTATTATTTATATTCTTAATTAAAAGCTGCTTCTCTGGCAGCACTCAAATTCTCATGAGAAATCTAATGCTATTTTACTAAAAAGGCACTGAAGCGTTCAAAGCGCATGACACACTGTGCAAAGCAGACCTTCCTGAATGCCTCTCTGTAGGGCCTCCAAGAGTCGAAAAGATGCCCTGGATTTTTCTTTGAGTCACTGCTCTGCCCAGGTGTTATAAATTAGTAGGTCCTGAATCCAGATGATTTTTTTTAAGCTTTGTATCTTTTGTGCCAAAAGGACCCTGGGTCTCGTTTCACTATGGATTTCCTAGATTAAGTTATTTTCCTGATAAAGAACTCTTAGGAGAGAACTTTATCATTAGAAAGGTAATAGAATCTGGATGATTCTTATATAATATCCTGCAGTAAAACTAACACTTTATCAAAGGACGTTGGTTTTTAAATGGTTTTACACAGATATGCATATTCCAAAGTTACCATAAATACCCATTGAGAACACGGATGGATATTAAGAACATTTCTCTGACTTTAAAGATTTTGTATATTAGAGGCTCATTTGTGAGCATGCTTTCAGCACCTAAAAATAACATTGCACATAACAATATTTATAAATATATATGCCAACTACCTAGTGCCAAAGAACAAATATTAAATTCCAGTATCTTTCCTCACAATCATTGTGTCCATAATATTATACTATTATCAGAAATAATGTAAAATAAAATGCTGATAGGAGTAGAATTTTTCCTCTATATGCCTGCCTAACACAACTACTTAAGTTTAAAATATAAATTTAAAGTATTACTGTGGATTTCAAATCTGATATAAATATTACTGGACAATAGGTCAGTTATTTTAACTGGATCCAGGTGTGTTAGTTTAAGTCAGGATATAGTTTTTTCTCATGCATTGTTCTCAAGAGACATTTTCCTGAGACAAGCAATTTGGAAAACAAGGGTTGCCGGGTCTTGACATCATGTCCCCCATGGAGCTGGCGCTTTAGTGATGACTTAGCTGAGTATTTTACCATAAAGAAGGCACCTGTTTATAACCCAATGAGAAGCTGATCTTTGGATAATGACTGAATACAAATATATATATATATATATATATATATATATATATATATATATGAACTACTCAAAAATGTTGGACAAGCATGTAAATATAAAATCATATAATTATACTTGTGGCTTCAAGTTTATTTCCCTGGTATAGTTTTAGTATTTCCCAAACCATGGCATAAATAGATGTTCTTTTCTTCACAATATACATTTCAAAAAATGAGTATGAATTTTATGTATAAAGAAGATGCAATAGTTAAAATATGAATAGCCACCGCCAGGCAACTTTCTATGTGTCTTGGGGCATAATTACACATTAAAATGAAAATTAAAACCTACTTTTTTAGCTTGCAGGGTACAATTTAATTAAAGTCTAGGATAACTATAAGTTTCTCAGTTCAGTTTCTGGTCCTTTGAAGGTGATTTTCTACATCTTCATCATAAAATTTATCTATAGGTTTATATTTCCTATAGGAAAATTTGGATTAATTAAACAGCAATGAAAAAGAGGATACTTGCTTAATAAGCAGCCTTCAGGAAAAGCCCCTTGCTAATGAACAGCCTGCTGTGAGCAAGGTTCCATCCACGAGGGACCATCTGGTTCAGGGTGCAAATCTATCTCATCACCTGACAACCCTGCTTCTGCTCCATCCTTTAATCACAACTCATCTATCTTTTCTTGGAAAACAATACAAACTGAAATAAGAAAAGAGAAGTGTTTTTAAAAATATGGAACCTCGGAAAGATATTATTCACTTCTTTTAATACTTTATTTATTTACGTGGAATTATTTCACAACTGCATTTTTATCAAGTTCATGAAAAATAGAGAACTGGATGAAATGGAAACAAGGGCCCACTACCCAGATTAGAAGGATCATTTATCTTCTTCAAGCATATGTCTGGTTTTGGAAAATTTGCAGCCAGTATTATAACTTTTCATATTATTTTAGTAACAAACTTTTCCTTTTTTATGTTTTGAAGGACATGTTGGTATTCGGCATTTGACTAACATGAAAATCCAAATAGCTATTGTGAAAGTCTGCAATTCTCCTGGAATATTCTATTTAGAGAGACTAGGTAAAAAGGCACTGAAACAAAGTAAATTGAGGCACAGATCATATAATTCCATATATATATATATATACATACATACATTTTGAACTATTAGAGATAATTTATTTAATATTGATTTTCTAGACAGTAAAATAGTGACATAATGTTTTTAAAAAATTATATGGCCTAAAGTTTCTTTTCACCATGTCAATTTCGCACATGAATGTGTGATGTCCACTAGAGACAAAATGCATGTAGTTAGATCAAATTGGAATTTAGACAGCCTCTGGGTAACTTCAACTCACTACGTAGCCCAGGCTGACCTCCAATTTAGGGGGATCCTCTTGCCTCAGTCTCTCAGCCTCCTGAGTACTGGGATTACAGGCATGCACCACCATGCCTGGCTACATTATAGTTTTATTAGGTTTGTCTGAACAGCAGATATCTGTTATTCATAAGTCACTACATAAGCTGAACCTCTGATATGTTTACTATTCATAACACATCAGTGATAAAAAATACATTCATTCTATTATTTTTCAATAAAATGTATTTTGGATGATATACACGTATACATATACACATACAGCCATACCTTGCTCACCTACCTTCGAGGTTCAGTATTGGAAAAGCTGTTCTAAATTGAAAATTTGCTAAGTTGAAAATGTATTTAATGCACTTAGCCACACAATATACAGCAAGGTATCAGTTATTTATTCTCATGATCAAGGCTGACTCCCTGATGACTGGGAACTATGATTCTCAGAATCACCAGACGGTATCATACTACATATTTCTAGCCTGAGAAAAGGCCAAATTGAGATTTGGAAGTATGATTTCCTTTGAATGTGTAGAGTTTTCCTACCCTCATAAAGTCCAGGCATCATAAGTCACACCATTATAGGCTGGAGATCATGATTATAGATTGGATATATAAACATACGTATTCAAACATATATGTATGTATAAATGTTTGTGTATGTATGTGTGTAGCTTATTTCCTGTTTTGGTATTTACAGTTCAGTGAAAAGTATTTGTGAAAAATGAATATATAGGATACAGTACACTGTTTTCCTTTGAGGATCTGTTTTCTCTTCATTTGACAGTGATGGCTTGAATAATTGGTGCATGACCTATGTATAAAAGTAAGTCTACATCTTCTTAGATTCACGCAGTCTTTGAAAGGTATAATGTGTACTGTTAGTGGGGAGAGGTAGTAGAAAGGAGCCAGTATTCAACTGGACCTGGAGGTGGATGAGATGAGATTAATTGCACTTCAAGGTAGGATTATAAAAAATTGGTGAAAGATGGAATGAATATTGAGCCAAGGCCTGCAGTAGTCTCCTGTATCACCCAAAATGAAGTACACCAGATTTCTGAAGGGACAATTCCTACAGCCCTTGGGCTTTGCCTTGGACATTTTCATTACACAAGTTATATTTTGATAAGATTTATCCTTTGAAAATGAAAAGGCCCTACCACATTGAAGATGGGTTGGAATTCTCTCATTGTTCTAATCAAGTTTCAATTTTGAGATTTTTTTAATCTTCATAAAGGATGATGAAAGCTCTTCCTATAGAAAATATGAATATTAAAAATAAGAAATGAAGTTAAAACTTGGTACTACCAATGAAATGCATATCAGGACAACATTGAGCTTTCTCTTCAACTGTAAAAACAAGCAAAGCACGTCTGTTTTAATTTTCTTTTAAAATTACATAACGAAAGTCATCAAGAGTATAGAGTATTTGAACACTAATATCCTACATGTAAAATGAAAATTAGTTTAATATTTTCAGAGGAAGATTTTGTAGTTCTAAAATACTTGATGTTTCATGAATCCTATGTCATAAATATTACCAACGTTCTTATGGTTCATGAGTTAATCTTAAATTTATATCTTCCATCTCCACTTATAACATAGGAATAAGTTCATTTTTACTCGTTGTTACAAATATAACATCTTTAAATATCACAAAACACAACTGAAGAATAGAGGTGAAGATACAACAATGGAAATCTAAAAGACTACCTGTTTGTACAATCACACTGAATGGGACAAGTAAATATTGGACATTAAGCCTTTACACACTAAGTATATTCAATACAGTAAATGCTAGTAGTAAATAAACATAGTGAAAATAAGAGGAAACATGGGTTTGACCATAGAATTAAAAAACAAGACATTTTATTGCCATTTTTTGACATTTTAAAATCCAAATGTCATATCATGAAGTACATCTCATTTGGTCTCTGGGTTGACAAAATGAGGCAGCTTCCACTTAATAAAAAAAAAAGTATGATTATTTAAAAGCGATCATTTTTGAATCCACGCATACAGGATGTACTAAATCCAATTTAAGGAGGAGGATTCAAATTTCTGAAGAAAAATATAAAGATTCAAAACAAAACAAAATATAAATGAAATACATAAATGACAGGCATCATCTTTGATGATTTATTTCATTTATATATAATGGTTATCTTCTATGATTGAATTTACAACATTTTGTATATTTACTATACATAAAGAATGAAGGGCTGGGGATTTAGCTTAGTGGTTAGAGTGCTTGCCTTGCAAGCACAAGGCCCTAAGTTCAATCCCCAGTACCAAAAATAAATAAATAAATAAATAAAAATAAAACAAGAATGAAGACTAAGGTGGGGAGAGTATAATTATTAGTAATAATACATTTGCTTGAAGAAATTTTAATTTGGCATATAACTAGAAAGCAAAACAACTTCCTGTTTGAAGACAAGGCATATGGCAAGTCACCAAGTCACAGAGTAGAATTTGGTTGCTGGAATTTGGATATCTAATCTTTCGTACTGCTTCAACAAGGGCAATTTGACTAAATTACTCCCTATGAAAAAATAAAAGTTCTCAAAAAATTTGAGGATTGCACTTAATGTGTATAACCAATAAGGACACGTGCACACACATGCACACATGCACACATACACAGATGCACCAAATGTATGCCTACTTAAAAGGATGATGCCATATATGTATGCCCTATATGTACATTTTTTCCTAAATGAGTTTTTTGAAATAGATCGATGTTCTTGGTCTTGAGTTTTGAAATTAAACTGCATTCTGCCTTGATTCCAGACTCCTAATTTAATCCTCAAGATAAATGACAAATTATGTAGTGATTGTGGTAGTCTGAATGTAACTGATTAGCTTATTTTCTAATTATAGGAACTTAGAAATACAGTGAGATTATTTTCAACCAGTACTAAATTACTCCGTGAGTACTTGGTGCCAGTGTCTTCACAGAGCAACTAGGTTCTCATTTTTTACAAATGATTTCCAAGGAAATTATTTATTTTTTGGCTTTGCGCAAATGATTGGCATGATTTAAACAACTTACAGTTGGCCATAACACTCTGTCTATAACTTGTCATTATTATTTTTGTCAGATAGAAAATACCATTAAGATACTTTGCAGATGGTGTGCTACAAGCAGAAGAGTCAATGGGGTCTACTCCCAAATTTTCAACATGTCACGACATGAAACTTCCTCAGATCTAGTGACATAAGACTCCAGGTAACCGCCACAGAGCCTACCATTTTCAAGCTCTTCGTTAATATGAAGGACTGATAAATATATGGTGTGTTTGATTTAAAAAAAGTTACACTGAAAGAAATGTTGCCATTCATCTCCCTCAGAAAGGCTTCTCTTGCTTTGAACACACTAGTCCCATCATTCTTGCCGCTTTCTGAAGCAGTCCTGAGAGTCCTCTTCCTCCAATGTCTTTAGATGTACTGTCTTGGCTGCTTCAGTGCTCGGAATTGATTCAAAACATTTACCTTCATGGTCACTTTGACTTTGAGAAGAGCCAAAATTGCATGGTGCCAGATCCAGGGCATGAGGGGAAGACGAACCACGACATTTTAAGGAGGTTGACTTTCTGTTGGATGACACTTGGCAATGGCATTCTTCATGCTTTTTTTTTTTTTTTTTTTTTAATCACACTGCATAAAGACACTCTTGAAAGATGACTTCCAGAACTGCTTCGGAAAGAATGATGGGATAAGTGTGTTCAAAGAGAGAAGGACTGTTTTTAGGAGGGTTTTAAACTACAAGTCTTTTAATATAATATATATTTCCCACTTAAACATTCACCATGCAATTTGATCACCTCATATAGCTTTTAGCCCTTTCAGACTCCTTATCTTTCAGCTGAAATATATTTGTATCCTCAGTACCTGATACATCATTTTTTGCTAACTAGCTACATAGTGAGCACGGGTTGTTGATAACATGTATTGGAGAATGCAGACTGCAGAGGTTTGCAACTAAGGAAAAAGCATGTCGGTTTCTGAAGCCATTCCTGTTACTCACCTGGGTATTTTGCTCCAGCAAATTGGGTGGCTCCAGTTCCAATTCATCTAGAGATACATCTCGTTTGTTTCAGCCCTTCAGGCTAAGCAGCTCAATGTTATTTCAAATAAAAGTTTGTATCAACATTGTTATCTGCAATTTGGGTGAACCCTAAAATGACCAAGGCATCAAGACTGCTTCATTTAGAATACAGAAGGGGGCACTTTTTCTTTTCTTTTCTTTTCTTTTTTTTTTTTGGTGCTGGGGATTGAACTCAGGCCCTTGTGCTTACAAGGCAACCACTTAAACCACTGAGCTAAATCCCCAGCCAGAAGGGGGCACTTTTTATCTTCATTCTAGTAATCAATAAATGAAAACAGAACAGCACAGAACCAAAAGATACTATTGGAGGTAATGTAGATCTAGAAGCTCAGTGTCAAATGTTGTAAACAAAAATTTGAGAGCTGCCTATAATTTTCTTTGATAATAGTTGGGATAATAGTTATGATATATGGGCCATTTGAGGCAGGAATTATTTATTTTGTCTAAGTAACAACATCAATCATGTCAGCAATTCGTGCTTGACTGAAAATGTCTGTATTTTACACTCTACCATAAAAATATGATTTTATTCCCTACTGAATTCTAAGCTGTATTATTTTAAAAATATTAAAAATGTAATGTCTTTGTATGATGACTTTTATTATTATTGATTAGAAATCATTTGTGTATCTATCTAACAATTATTTTTAAAGAAATCCCTTTTTTGTTTGTTTTTTTTTCCCTCAACTATAGAAGTCTACATTTTAAGTATGTTGTAATTGATAGATTAAAAAAAAATTCTACACTGACTATGCTGTTGTGGTGCCTCTTTATCTGATAATTCATTTATTTTATTCATTTTGTAAAGAAACACAGTTAGCCATTATCTTCACTTTATTTTTCTTCCTCGTTGAAATAAACAAAACATAGTAAAAGCAAAAAGAATATAAGAAATATCTTGTTACTTACATGTCAACTTATTTTAAATATAATTTATGTTTATATATTTTGCAAATATTTGCTGCATTTTGAAGGACAATTTTGTGCAAAGTATTACACATGTTTAGCTGGGTGTGGAGTGCACGCCTGTAATCTTGGTATTCAGAGAAGCTGAGGCAGGAGGATTGCAATTCAAGCCCAGGTTGGGCAATTTAATGACCTACCAAGACCATTCTCAAAAAATGATAACAAAAATAAGGAGCTGGAGATATAGCTTGCCGTAAGGGTTCTTGGTTCAGTCGCTAGTACAAAAAAAAAAAAAAAAATTGCAAATGTTTGCAGAATTTTGATACTTTCTCCTATATTTCTTTTTTTTTTTTTTTTTTTTTTTTTTTTTTTTTTTTTGGTGGTGCTGGGGATCGAACTCCACAAGCATTCTAATCACTGAGCTAAATCCCCAGCCCCTATATCTCTTGATTTAAAAAAAAAAAAAACTATATTCGATCTCTGAGTAATATTTTCACACCTTAAATTTTAAATTTAAAATTTTAAAATTTAAAATTGGATCTTTCAATTTATTTTAAAATGAAGCTGTACGTATATTTTGGGTAATTTTCATTTCTATACTCCAATTTATAATACATGCATTATGTCACACTTAGCAATTTTGTCTGATGAGAGCATTTAAAATACACTTTTTAAGCTGTTTTCAAGAATACAATACTGTATTTTGCTATTAGTCATCATCAAGATATAAATTAAGAGCCTTGAGAATATTCCTTTGATGATAACTGAAAATTTGCATCCCTGACCAACATCTCCCCACTTCTTACAAATCCGATCCTGATATAATCATTATATCATCTGTTTTGGGGTTCAACAAATGGAATTAGTGAGATAATATGGCCTCCGTCTTTCTGTATTTGTTTACTTTAATTAATATAATGTCTCCCAAATTCATCCAGGCAGTTGCAAATATAAAGTCTCTAAAGGTTTAATAACTGGAAATTTTTTTTTCCAATTTCCTGTATGATGCTTCTTCATTTTTTTTGTGGCTTCCTTTGCTGTGCAAAAGCTTTTTAATTTGATATAAAGTCAGCTGAACTTTCTTGATATTTCTTGTGAACTGGTGTTCTGTTCAGAAAGTCCCTCCCTATGCCTATAACACCAAGAGTTTTACCTGTTCTATCTTCCAGCAGGTTCAGTGCCTTTGCTTTAATACTGCAATCTTTAAATCACTTTGATCTTATTTTAGTACGTGGTGAGAGATAAGGGTCTAGCTACAGTCTTCTGCATGTGGATACCACTTTTCCCAGCACCGTTTGCTGAAGAGGCTACCTTTCTTCCAGCGTATATTTTCGGCCCCTTTGTCAAAGATCGGGTGGCTGAATGTGTCTGTTCCAGCCTGTTGCATCCTCTACTCTGCTCCATTGGTCCACACATCGGTTTTTGTGTCAGTATTGTTCTGTTTTTACCACTCTATCTTTGCAATATAACTTAAAATCTGGGATGGTCCTTCTGCCTGCTTCACCTCCTTTTAAAGAGCACTGTAGATTTAATTGTGATGATCTTTCACTTCATAGATTAATAACTATTTAATTTTTGAAGCAATTGTAAATGGCGTGGTTGTCATAATTTCTTTCTTAGTGGGTTCAATGTTCGTGAACAAGAGTGCTATTGATTTTTGTGTGTGGAGAGCTGTGTCCTGCTACATTGCTGAATTTGGTTAATTCTAGCTTTTTGTGGACATTTTGAGGTCTTCTATTGAGAGGATCATAGCATCTGCAAATAATGATAATTTGATTTCTTTCTCTCCTGATCTAACCCCTTTGTTTCTTTCTCTTGCCCCAAATTGCTCTGGTTGAAGTTTTGGGCTCTATATTGAACAGGAGTGGTCTTAGTGGATATTATGTCTTGTTTCTGATTTTAGAGGGAAATCTTTCCGGTTTCCCCTTAATGGGATGTTGACCATTATTTTGTTGTAAATGGAATTTACTAGCTTGATATAAGATGGTCTTTCCCAGGTGTTTTTTTTTTTTTTTTTTGTCATGAGTGGATGCTAGGTTTGTCAAAAGTGTTTTTCTGCATCTATTGATATGACCATGTGAGTTTTATTCTTGCTGCTGTTTACATGGCATGTCACATATGTTGATTTGTGTATGTTGAACCATCGTTGCATCCCTGGGATAAAAACTATTTGGTAGTAATGTGTAATCTTTTTGATGACTTTTTATACTCTATTTGCTAGTGTCTTGTTGAACATTATTGTGTCTATGTTCATTAAAGAGGTTGGCCTGTAGTGTCCTTTTTTAGGAAAGTATGTCCCTGCTTTTGGAATTAGAATAATGTCTTTGTGGTTCAGTTTTGTAATTCATATAGGTTTAGGAATCTGTCCAAGGCTGTCTGCTATCACCACTTTTATTCTATATAATTCTGGAAACATTAGCCAGAGCAATTAGGCAAGAGAAAGAAATAAAAGGAATAAAGATAGGAAAGGAAGAAGTTAAACTAGCATTATTTGCAGATGACATGATACTGTACATAGAAGACCTCAAAAACTCCACCAAAAAACTTGTAGATTTAATGACCAAATTCAGTTGTTTAGCTGGTTACAAAATCAACACTCAAAAATCAATAGCATTTCTATATACAAATAGCAAACTCACTGAGAAAGAAATTAGGGAAGATACACCTTTCACAATAGCACCGAAAAAAAAAAAAAAGAAAGAAATACCTAGGAATCAATCTAACAAAGCAAGCAAAAATCTTTAAGGGAAAACTACAGTATTCTAAAAAAAGAAACTGAAAGGAATGTCAGAAAATGGAGAGACATCCCATGTTCTTGGGTAGGAAGAACCAAGATAGTGAAAATGGACCTACTCCCTAAACTACTATACAGATTTAATGCAATTCCAACCAAAATACCAATAGCATATTTCACAGAATTAGAGAAAACAGTCAATGATTCATCTGGAACCAGAACAGACCAAGAATAACAAAAACAATTCTGAGCCACAGGGCCAAGGCAGGGGGAATCACAATCCCTGACCTGAAACTATACTATAGGACTACTGTGATAAAATCAGCATGGTACTGGCAAAAAGACAGAACTGAGGATCACTGGAACAGGTCTGAAGATGCAGAAACAACTCCAAACACTCAAATACCTCATCTTCGACAAAGGAGCCCAACACCCTCGCTGAAAGAAAGATAGCTTCTTTAATAAATGGTGCTGGAAAAATTGACTTGCCATGTGCTGAAAACTGAAACTAGATACATGTCTCTCACCATGTACTAATCTGAAATCAAACTGGATCAGAGATCAAAACATTAAAATAGAAACACTAAATCTACTGGAAGACAAAATAAGAAGAACTCTTGAAGACATAGGGGTAGAAAAAAAAATTATGAACAAGACTCAGATTGCACAGGAAACAACACAAAAGATCAGCACTTGAGATCACATCCTATTAAAAAGTTTTTACACAGCAAAATAAATCACCAAAAGAAAAAAAAAAAAAAAAAAGAAAAGAAATCACCAAAAGAGTGGCATGAAAACCCACCGAGTGGGAAAAAAAATTTTACCAACCATTCCTCAGACAAAGGTCTAACATCTAGAATATATAAAGAACTCAAAAAAATCAGACCCTCCAAATTTAAAGACCCAATCCAAAAATGAGCATCTGAAATGAATAGACACCTCTCAGATGAATAAATACAAATGGCAAATAAATATATGAAAAAGTGTTCAACATCACTAGTCATTGGAGAGATGCAAATCAAAACAACTTTAAGATTCCATCTCACTCCAGAAAGAACTGCATTTATGGAAAAAAAAAAAATCAACCAATAACAAATGCTGGCAGGGCTGTGGGGAGAAAGGAACTCTCCTCCACTGTTGGTGGGAATATAGGCTGGTCCAACCATTGTGGAAATCAGTGTGCAGATTCCTCAAAAAACTACATCTAGAGGTTCCATTTGACCCAGCTACTCCTCTGCTTGGTATCTTTTCAGAAGAACTAAAAACACCATACCACAGTGATATATGTACAACCGTGTTTATAGCAACACAGTTTGTAATAGATAAGTCTTGGAAACAACCCAAATGCCCAACAACTAATGGATGGCTAAAGAAGATGTGGTTTTTCTATACAATGGAGTATTACTCTGCCATAAAAAAGGATAAACTTGAGCTATCTATAGGTAAATGGATGTACCTTGAGAACATACTCTTAAGTGAAATAAATCAGACACACATGAGTACATATCGGATTGTTTCTCTGGTATGAGAAACTGTAAGCATAAATAAGGACAAAAAAAGTATAATAGATACTAAATAAAAGAAAGATAATATTCAAAAGGGAGGAGAATTAGAAACACAGGAGGGGAAAAAGAAGGAAAGGAAAAAGAAAAGAAAGGGAAAAGGGGAAAAATGTAAATAAAGCTACTGTAAATAGGGAAGGGAGGGGGAGTGGAAGGGAGGGGTGGGGGAGAAATGGAGGAAACCAAGATGTATCATGTACAGGTACAAATTAACTATGATGAATGTGATCACTATGTATACAATGTACCAATACAGGTTCTTGGAAATAAAATAAAAATAAACAAATAAACAAAATAAAATAAAACTGAAAAAAAAAGGAATCTGTCCGTATTTTCAGTGTTCTCCAG
Organism: Hystrix cristata; assembly: GCA_004026905.1. Lineage (NCBI taxonomy): Eukaryota > Metazoa > Chordata > Mammalia > Rodentia > Hystricidae > Hystrix > Hystrix cristata. The sequence goes on along the minus strand of PVJO010017317.1, from coordinate 630 downwards.
TTTGTTGGAATACAATTTTACATAATGATATTTACTAAAGATTTTCTAAATTTTGGTGGTACCCATTATGACTTCTCCTTTGTCATTTCTAATTGCATTGATGTGGTTCTTCTTTCTTTTTTCTTTTTGTAAGTTTGACTAAGGGATGGTCTATTTTGTTTATTCTCTCAAAGAACTTGCTCTTTGATTTTACTGACTATGAGTAATTTTTTTTTTTTTTTAGCTTCAACTTCTTTAATTTCTCCTCTGACATTTACAATTTTTTTCCTTGTACTAGCTTTGGATTTTGAATGTTCTTGTTTTTCTAGGACCTTGGGGTGCACCATTTGTTCTTAATTTGAGCTCAGTCTGTTTTTCTAATGTGAGCATTCATATCAATGAATTTTTCTTTTAGGACTGCTTTCATTGTGTCCCTTAGATGCTGGCATATATCATTTGATTCAAGGAATTGTTTAAATTCTTCCTTGATTTGTTCTGTGACCTACTGAGTTTTCAGAAGTAAGTTATTTAATACTGAGCTTTTTGCAAATTTCTGTGGTATCTTTCGTGATTAATTTTTAGTTTTTGTGTGCTATGATCTGATAGCACATATGAAAATGATCTTCATTCTTTTGTATTTTTCAAGGTTTT